>JBBPBX010033913.1:15302-28928 GCA_038048925.1 Garcialebias charrua
TGATGTGATTTTTCTACTATTCATAAATTGCTCAAAATATATTTTATAATTTAAATGTTTGTTTTTGCAAACAAAATGATAAATCACTTTAATTTTGCTTTAAAAGTGATTCTGAACTTCAAGCCGTGTTTAATCATGAGAAATCCGATTACACGCGAATGCACCATCTGTGACGTAGTGTGCAGAGTGTGAGGCAGAGCTCTGGGCTTGTCACGGTGCACCGGTGTGCGCAGCTCGTCATGAAGGTAGGTCTGATACAGTATCCGACCTAAATTACCGTAGATCCTGTTGTTTCTTGTTCCATCACCCAAACCATTTTCTGCTTCCCAAAATGAAGACAAATAGCTAAAATCTTCACATAGATTGCTAAATTCGTCGTGTTTTAAATTGTCCGCTATTAAAGAGACCAGAGCCCTCTGCCTCTCACTCTGGACACTACGTCACAGATGGTGCGTTCATGTGTAATCGGATTTCCCATGATTAAACACTGCTTGAAGTTCAAAATCATTTTTAAAGCAAAATTAAAGTGATTTATCATTTTGTTTGCAAAAACGAACATATTTAAATGATAAAATATATTTTTAGCACTTTTATGAATAGAAGAAAAATCATGTCAGTGGACCTTTAACTTTAATTAACAGATTACGGTATCTAATAAAGTCAAAGTGAAAACAGGATTTCATAATAAAACCGGCAACTTTTATTTTTAATCTTCACTGATGGAAAAAATATATATATATATTTTTATACATAAAATGTTTAAAATGACGTTTCCATCCTCCGTCCCGGACTCCCAGTCCTCCCGCCTGCCGGGGCTCGGGGTCACGCTTCGCGTGCTTCGCGGGTCAACAGCTTGTATGATCCTCCGCGGTGACTCAGCTCGCTCGTCGGTCACCAAACACAAAAAACGCCTGGACTTAAGAATTAAACACGTCGTCATTATTGTTTTTAAAATCTTAAAAATAGATCCAGCCGCTGCGCTGCATCCCGAGAAATTGCAAATGGCGGATCGGTGAAAAGTTTCTGATCCAGTGAATCCTCCCCCTGACCAATCAGAGTCCAGCATTCACGTTTCGGTCCGGACTCTGCTCGACTGAGCTCGGTCGGTCCCACCAGAGAAGCAGGGACGAAAAGAGGACTCGAATCAGCCTCAAATCAGCTAAAATACTAGCTGAAGTACCGGTATTGATGCAAAAGGGTTGTTTCTGTGGAGCGCTGCCCATAGTTGGGGCCGAGTAGGAGCAGAGCAAATGAGCATTTGTTTGTTGGTGACACTACTGGTAGTTTGGTCTTTAATTTGTTTTCTGCCCTAGTGTCAGAATGGTCTGATCAGTCACTTTATGTTCCCCTCTTGTTTCAATCAGGGGCTCAGTTGTGTTGTAGTTCCTTATGTTGGTACCTTAGTTAATTTGTTGTTCTGCTGCTGACCTTTTTTTGTGTGGGGCCCAGAACTGCAGTATTTTGAGTTTTCTGTAGATAAATTTGAACTTTTTTTTGGCTGATCTGCGTCTTTTGCTGGTATATGCAAACTCTTAACAAGGAGATACAAAGATGCAGTTAAGAGGACATGGAGGTAGTTGGAGTGAGGACAGAGGACAGTGAGATGGAGGACTCGCTGTGGAGACACCTTAACGTTAGCTCAAAACTACAAGTTCAGAATTATGTTAACACGACATCTGTTCTGTTTGGGACGTCACAATAATCCCAGAAAATTCCTGAAAATTTTATTAGATTTGAATGATTTAACAGGCTGCACTATTAGGTAAACAAGCAATACTAGTTACATATTGAAATAAATCCACGTTCCGTCTTGACAACACCGTCCCGTCCCTCTGTCAGCTGTGGGCCCTTTAAGGGGGCAGGGGGTCCATCAGATTGTCAAATTTGTATTTTTTGCAGTTTGTCTCCAATTTCTGATTTTGGATCCTTTGGGATATTTTGCACATATTGCATATCAATAAAACATTTTTGTGCAGTTCTAAATGTGGGCAAGACTTAAATTTATAATGTGCAAAACAGGGCAAATAAATTGAAAACTACAAACTGAAGTTTAAAGAGTCCTCAATTTTAATTCACATCTAAACTTGTAAAAACACTTCCCGTGGATTATAAAATGATGAGTTATCTGATTTTATAAGAACCCATCCTACAGAAGAATGGGACACAAACTTCTGTCAGAGTTTGTAAAAAATAAAAAAGATAATACTTTTTAAGTAAAACTTGACAATTCAACTTTGAACAGGTTTAGTTTTTGCTTTAGAAAGAAAATGATTTTCAGACGATGCACAACTGGTACTCTGTTACACGTGGTGCAGAATTACCAAGAAAGGTACATAGTTTAGAAAAATTTAAACTCTACATTTCTACATCTGAGAATAGATCAGATAAAATGAAAAATTTAAAGAACCGTCAATGTTTCTTTCTGATTAAACAAATTTGCAGCCTTTAAAATCAACCCGTTTACATTTCTGTCCTTTATTTGGAATCTCTTTCCTCTTCAAAAATAAACATTTTAAAAACCATACCCCTCTTCCTTGACCGAGCGAGAACACGTCAGACGAGCTCCTACCTTGTAAACAACTCCTCTTCAGGTCAATGCGTTCCAGTAAAGGAATGAGGTAGGCTCCACTCTTTCCCGTGCCGTTCTTTGCTCTGGCCAATATATCCCTCCCTGACAGTGCAATGGGGATGCTTTCCTCCTGCAAAATAAACAGGAAGTGATCAATATACACTCCACCTGTATCTCATTTTACATTTCTTCATCTCCATCCTCAACAAACATTCAACATTTACCCCCAAGGTTGTGTTGATTCCATTTACCGGTAACTGACCGTTTGTGGAGATCCACCCCGACTTAATCATTCAGAGGAAATAAACGGTACAGGAATACGACTGAGGACGCCAAAATTTAACCTTTTCATTCCGTATTTCAATAATTCTCAGTTTTCTCAACCCGCAGTGAGATATATTAAACTACAATGCCAGCTGGAGTTTGTCTATGACAAATGTCTCGGTTAAAAGTTGGGACTTCTCAGAACAGTTCAGCATGAAATTAAGATGACATGGACCAACAATACATAGTTCCCATGTGACGTCACATCTGTGGGTTGTCCTGTTTGACCCTCCCACAGGTAGGCAAAGCAGCAGTTGGAGCGCGTTCTACTGGATGTCCATTTTTCACGTTGTTTTTTTTTGTTAATTTCTAATTAATTGCAATGGTTACTTCGTGTTGTGTCAGTGGGTGTTCCAGTCGGGTAGACGTTTGGGCAACGCGCAGGTTTCACTTAATCAAAAAAAAAGTAAACTTGAAGGATTTATTTCATCGGAGAAACTCAACAACCACCCCATCTCTGCTCTACGTGGCGTAGTGGTCAATGGCAGTCGTCCCCCGATCGGAAGGTTGGAGGTTCGAATCCTGGTTCCCCATACCATGTGTCGTGTCCCTGGGCAAGACGCTTAACCCCGAGTTGCTCCCGGTAGGACTGGATGGCGCCTTGCTTGGCAGTCTGCCGCTACCCGTGTATGAATGTGTGTATGAATGGGTGGATGGTTGGTATTGTAAAGCGCTTTGGGGTCCCTCATAGGGGGCTGGAAAGCGCTATATAAATAAGCTCCATTTTACCATTTTTTACCATTTCAGCTCCGTGTTCGTTCTCGCGTTAATGCTCGCGTTTTCGCTCCAAATCTTGACGTCATTTGAGCAGCAGCAGGGCAGAGCGTTTACCTACGGGACAGATTGAGGTCGCTGATTGGTCATTTGCTGACACGCCTACTGAATTGATTGACAGGTCGGGTGGGGGGAAAAAGCACGAGCCGGCAGCTGGCTCTGGCTGCAGCCGCTGCGGTGTTCTGTGTTTATATGTTATTAAAAAGTTCTAAAAAAATAAAATAAAAACAGGGAGCACTGGTCCAGCACACCAGGAAATCTGCAGAACCTCGCGCAGCCACGCTGGACCCGAGTTGATTTCGCTCGTGACAAATTCATTCATTTCCTCATCATTTCAGTCATGGAGTCAGCGGAGAAGGAAGCGATCACTTGACTTTTGGCAAAAAAGAAAACAAAAGAAAAGTCCAGATCGGGGATGAAGAAGGGGAATTTAATATACAGCATTTGTGTCACATACAAAACAGTCCGGCGCCGGGCAGTTTACTGTGAGACAACGTGCTTGCGTACGTGGTCGTAAAATTTGAGCTTGGCGCGTTCGCGCCCGCGTTCAAAGGCTTGTGCCGCTGCGTTCGAACGGCGTCAAGCGGTGTTCGGCCGAACGCAGAGCTATACTGGGGCCTTAACTCCTTTCTCTTCTTCTTGGTTCTTCCCAGGCGGAGGCAATTTGTCTCTACAGTGGAGGCTGACCAGTTTCCTGCTCTGTGGAAGGGATCATAACTGGTCTGTGTTTTAGACACTCCGCATGTTTTGGTTCTTAATCGCCCTATAATCGACTTTAATTTGTAATATTCTTATCTCGGCACTGCTTATAAATATGGGTGTAGCCATGCTGAGCATCATCTTCAATATGTCTCTGTAAATGTGCTCGTTTCTTGTGGCGCAGTCCGTTAAAACAAAAAGGAAGTGGAGGTTCAGACGCAATTTGCAGTTTTGCTGGACGGGTCATCCAGCGACGTAGCTCCACTGGCCCATCAATGGCTGCTGTCTGCTTACGTCAAAAACAGCCCACCTGGAACCACTAACGAGGTGGTCCCATAAACCGAGCTGTAGGGGTGGGTCACAAAAGCCGTTTTCGCATTGGCCAGCCCTCAGTGGCCCGGAGCTCCCCTGGGTGTCTCTGGGCCACCCGCGTTCATTACGCATTTGCCGCAAAGCCGCCTTGAAGTGGGTGGGCAGTTCTCTGGAAGTGGGTGGGGTGCTCTCTTCACGTGGGTGGAGTGTTCGTGTTTTAAGAGAGGAGACTCGGCAAAAAAAAAATTGTTAGCTGGATATATATATATTAGTGTTTCTGCGTTTAATTTTTGTTAATAACTGATCACAAATCAGCTTATGTTACAACGTAAATAACACGAAGCGCACACCCATTTCCGCCTTTCAGCGCGACCTGAATGTCATTAAACAGCATTAAACAATAACTAATATTGTCTAACTGTTGCGCGCATTCAGGGTTTTAAAATATAACGAATAATCTCTAACTTTTACGTGCAGCTAAAATGTCAGGAGGAGTGATTGCTATATGGGCAAGTTGGACACCTGAAAATTCAGTCTGTTCGGATAGCACAACGAGTAAATGCGTTAACGTTTTGACCGGGAGAAGTGGGTTCGCTTCCAGCCTGGGACAAAGTTATTTTACTTTCTTTTTCTCTTTATTCACATTTTCTTTTAAATAAAAAGGAGTTTGTTTGCAAACTCCTTTTTATTTAAAAGAAAATGTGAATAAAAAGAAAAAAAAAGTAAAATAACTTTGTCCCAGGCTGGAAGCGAACCCACTTCTCCCGGTCAAAACGTTAACGCATTTACTCGTTGTGCTATCCGAACAGACTGAATTTTCAGGTGTCCAACTTGCCCATATAGCAATCACTCCTCCTGACATTTTAGCTGCACGTAAAAGTTAGAGATTATTCGTTATATTTTAAAACCCTGAATGCGCGCAACAGTTAGACAATATTAGTTATTGTTTAATGCTGTTTAATGACATTCAGGTCGCGCTGAAAGGCGGAAATGGGTGTGCGCTTCGTGTTATTTACGTTGTAACATAAGCTGATTTGTGATCAGTTATTAACAAAAATTTAACTCAGAAACACTAATTCAGCTAACAATTGTTTTAGGGGTTTCTCGTTTCTGTAGTTAAATTTGAATGAAATTCAACCCTCGCGCTGAGGTTGTTTGAATGAGTCCCGCCCCTGCTGCAAACAACGAATCAAATGAGAGCTGAAACTAGCCCTGTCGGGCTCGGCCCGATAAGAACCACGGTGAAGATGGTTCCAGAACAAGGGTGGATCCCGGGCGGAAAAGGTAAATGCGAAGACGCCGAACCCGGGTTAGAAGCTGGGAGAGCCGGGGAGGGCCGGCCAATGCGTAAGCGGCTACAGTGGGGAGGCCCTTAACTGGTGCGGTGTCGTGTGGAGCAGAGGTGTGTGAGACAATGACAAAGCGCCAATAGTACAGAACCTCAGCTGAAGATGTTCTGTTCTCCATGGGTGTGACCAGGGTGGATAAAAGGAATGAGAGCATCAGAGGTACAGCACAGGTTGAACAACTGGGAGATAAAGGTCAGACTGAGACGGTTTGGACATGTCTAGAGGAGGGGCAGTGGGTATACTGGTAGAAGGATGTTAGGAATGCAGTTACCAGGAAAAAGAAGAGAAATATGGATGCAGTTAAGGGGACAAGGAGGTAGTTGGAGTGAAGACAGAGGACAAAGTGAGATGAGGAGGATGAGTAGCTGTGGAGACCTCCTGAAAAGGGAACAGCTAGAAAAGAAAATTCAGACTTGGGAAATTTAAATTCCATACTTCGTAAGTCTTGATAGGAACCGTGTGTGTCACTGGAGTTGAACCAAAGCTTTCTTTACCTGCAGAGTTCAACCTAAACTCCTCAACACCTATCATTAAGACCTTCAGCTATGAAAAACAAACGGGAGCAAGAACTCCTTATCAAATGTCAGAACATCCTTAAGAGTTTGACTTTTTTTTTTCTTTAAATGTGCATAGCAGTGAGTTTCAATTGAGTACAAGTAGGGATGCGCGATATAAACGGTACACGGTAGAAACTATAGAAATTTAGCCTACGATAGAGATCTGTCTTCTACCAGCTAACCGCAGAAAATCAGAGTTGTCCGATTTAATCTTTACTTTTTTTAGTTTAAAACTGTGCATAAGTGGTGTTGAAGTGTACAATCAGAGTTGTCAGAGTTAATCGTTACTTTTTTTGTTTTGAAAACTGTGCGTAAGTGGTGTTAAAGTCTTTTCTTCGAGTGCTAAGTAGCGAAACTATAAGCCAACTACGTCCGGCTTGCCGTAGTATTGCCATATTCGGACGCATGCGCAAAACGCTGCGTTCAGTCGAAAGTTCTTTTTTTGTTGTCGAAAGTTAAAGTAAGCGTTGGTCAGCTTTAGAAAAACCTGCCCTCTGATCTGTGAACAGAACGCTGTGTTGTGTGATTTTACTGCGAGCCTCTCTGGTCAAAGCCACAGAGGAAACTGGTTGCCTTGTCAGTTCTCCTTAAAGTGCATGTTTATTGTTAGCTTTAGGGGTAGAAAAATAATATTTCGAGGTTACAGGTGGTCCCCGACTTACAAGCGCCCTGACCTACGACCGTCCGACTTTACGAGATTATCATAATTAATAAAAATATGAAAAATATATATATACTTTTTTTTTTTGTGTGTTTAAATGTTCTTAATTTCATGTGTACTGTACAGCACTTTGTTGCAGCTGTGAATGTTTTAAATGGCTTTATAAATACGTAAAGTATCATTATTATTATTTTTTTTAAATAATTTCGTGCTTTTTTGAACAACTTCCTGCGGGAACCAGGAACCGGAAATACCGCCTCCGCCATTTTACATTCATTAGTTCCAGAGTCTCGGCACTCGGCAGTCGGCTTTTGGAGGACTGTTTCTCCCATAAGAGGATGCCTCATACGGATAAATTAACTGGAAACACTCCCTGAACTCTGTGAATGTCTCAGGACTGGAGCAGCAGCCGCGATCGCTCCGCCGATCGCTCCCACAGCACCGCGCGAGACCAGCAGCTCATGGTATGAGCTAAGGCTAACATGCTAAACCGGACCCCAGCACCAGAGCTGCAGCAGACAGCCGGCTTTGTGCGATCAGAGGTTCCTGGAGCTCGCCTCGATGTCGGACTGGAAGCAGAAGATATCGGGGGACACCCAGCTAACTTGGAATAACAAAGCCGACAGCCTTTTTGAAGCTGCAGCTAAACTGGACTGCCCGTAACTGCGCAGCGGACTCGGTGGGGCTACATGCTAACAGGTGCTGCTAATGGCGGCGCTGGCAGACGGCTTTTGGTAAGTTATTAAAACTTATTAAAACATTTTTCTGGCTCCAAATGTATGAAGATAGCATACTAACAGTCCTTCCTGTAAAGGGTTTGGACAGCATGGTGCTACAGGAAGCCTGGGAGCTCGGACGTAACACAGCGGAGGGAGGCAAACAGCTCAGCTCAAAGTAAGAAATTAATTTTTTATATTTTTTATTAATACTGTATTTTAAAGTGTTAGGATAGTTGAAATGCTTTGTAACTGTTCATTACCGCACATGTACGTGCTCGTGCGGTATATAAAAGGAGAAGAAAAAAAAAAGGAAGTCCCGAATTACGAATTTTCGGTTTACGAGCAACTCATAAGTACGGAACTCGCTCGTAAGTCGGGGACTACCTGTATACAGTAATTTTGGTAATCCTCCCTGCTTTCCAAATTAATAGCAACAGCCTAAGAGCTCCAAATAAGTGTTAAAACGCTGAGCCTAAAAAAACTGTGCGGTTTTGGAGTCACGTGACACGTGACGTGGGCGGAGGAGGCGAAGTAGTCGGAAGTTGTTGTATTGTATTGAATTGTATTGAAGCGAAAGAGGTCCAATAATGGTTAATATTTGTGTGTGCTGGGGTTGATCGAACTCCAGTTTGTCTGGACATATTGTCCATCAATTTCCTGCACCAAAAAAAAAAACAGCTTTCAGAGCTTGGGTGAGGTTTGTCCGGTTGAAAAGGCAGGATTTCACCAACAGAAGCGTCACGACCAACTCCGTGATTTGTAGTGCGCACATTCCGTCAGGAGGATTACAACGACAGCGACCTGAACGAACACAGGATTGGCTTCAGAAGTAAGGACAAGAATATAATTTATTTATGTTTTGGTTGAAATGGTTGAAAGTGGTTTAGGAGCTATAAATTACGAAATGCACAGAGCTAAATCTATGCTAACACGACCCGGTTGCGTCTTAAATGAATAAAAATTCGAATTTTAACTCAAATGTCTTCTACGGGTCCATCATTTTGTAAATAAAACCCATATAATTACTGTCTGGCAGCAGAAAAAATATCCATAGAGTGGTTTTGGAGCTATAAATTACGAAATGCACAGAGCTAAATCTATGCTAACTCGACCCGGTTGAGTCTTAAAAAATTAATTAAAATTTTTTAACTCAATTGACTTCTACAGGTCATCAGTTTGTAAATAAAAACCCATATAATTACTGTCTGGCAGCAGAAAAAATATCCACTGAGTTGTTTAGGAGCGGGAAAAAAATTGTTTAGGGAGCTAAAGATTAGGCTAATGAAGTTAAATCCATCAGTGGTGTAATTAATGCTGTATATCTATATATAAATAAAAACCATTTTTAGCTTTAGGTAGTATATATTGTTGTGTATTAGTTAGAAAAAGAATTATTCATTTTGCTATTGTGTATTAGTTAGAAAAAGAATTATTCATTTTGTGATGTAGTTTGTGTATCAGTTAGAAAAATTAAGTAGAATTACGGGTGATGTAGTTTGTGTATTAGTTAGAAAAATTAAGTAGAATTATTCATTTTGTGATCTAGTTTATGTATTACAGTTAGAAAAATAAGTGGAATTATTCATTCTGTGATGTTGCTTGAAGGTTATCATTGGTTGAACAAACTGTGAAATAGGGGCAGATATAATAAGATTTCATCTTCTTTCTGCTCCCTTCATTTTATCCTACTTGTATTCTTGTATCTGATGAAACTGTCTTGTATTGTTCTTTAAAATGAATGAATAAACATCAATCAATCAATATTTCTAGAAGTTGTTTGGCTAGATATTTGATGTAATAGTCAGAGATGACATACTTATGTTAAAACAACTTTACAATCCTCCTGGTGCGATCCCATATATTTCTTAGCTAAAGCACGAATGTTCCCCTCCCGTGATGTCACTTCCGGTTTACCGCTGAGAGCACTATTTTTAGACAGAGTAGCGAGGGAAGACAAAAAATGGTAGTAGCACATTTTATTTTGAGATCTGATCCGTATTTTTGATGAAAATTGGAGTTTTAGACATGTTAGGTTGAAAAGGCAACTACCGGTACATGTGTTTAAAGTGAAAGATGCACTTTAAAGCGGAAGGAGACACCCACTAGAGCAGGGGTGCTCATTAAGTAGATCGCGATCTACTGGTAGATCTCTGAGGTAGTACAGGTAGATCGCAGCATGGCATTAAAAAAAATGTCTGTTCAGTGCCCTGAGATTACTTCTTTTGTGAATTGACGCTATATAAATAAACCGAATTGAATTGAATCTTAGAACATCTTTACTCAGCAAACACAACAGTTTAGGTCAAAATACTATAATTTTAAAGCCACAGTACTGTACTATAGTTCATAATGTCTTATCTGGCAACCCGACTGACATGAAAAATACAGCCTTTTTCATGTAAACCAGCTTATGTTTTGTTTTATTAACCCCCAGTAAACATTGAAAAAAAAATCACTAATGTTTCCACAGGTTGTTTTCGTGTAAACGGGGCCTTATAGTATGTAGATCACTTTGACTTGATCATTTCAAAAGTAGCTCGCATGC
The DNA here is from genome assembly GCA_038048925.1 of Garcialebias charrua. Classification (NCBI taxonomy): domain Eukaryota; kingdom Metazoa; phylum Chordata; class Actinopteri; order Cyprinodontiformes; family Rivulidae; genus Garcialebias; species Garcialebias charrua. Next base: position 25,812 of record JBBPBX010033913.1, read on the forward strand.
TGAAAAAGTCTTAACACCCCTGCACTAGAGGGTTGGAGGGTGAAGTGTTTTCAGTGTAAAATGCTGCTCTGTTACTGTTCATTTCTTAAGTGACAATATTGGAAACTGTTAAGAGTTAACAACATATTCTTTAGTTTAAAACTTATGGCTAAAACTACACAAGATATATTTTGCACTGTTTTGCACTACAAGAAAGAAGCCTAATGCTTGAGTTGTTAATTATTTAAAAACTCTCTGGACCTAGTAGTGAAATTTTCTTAATAGAGATTATTTTGTGGTATAGCAGTTTTCAAAATAAATTATGGCAAAAGGACACCCTATGCTTTTTTTTTCATTCCTATTGCAAGTTTTATACCAAAAACATATTGCGATATATATCGTTATCGCCACCCTTCACAATACATATCGTGATATGAATTTTAGGCCATATCGCACATTCCTAAGTACAAGGCATCAAAAGGTTTGTCAAAGAGAAGGAACTGCAAAAACGGCTGTATTTTTATTTTTAGTCAATTTCATAAGAAAATTAGTCTTGTGTCAAGGACTTTTTTTTTTATTTATTTTTTTTAGATATTTGTGAAAGTACCTGAATTGGAGATGGCTTTTCCCAGCCCATCTCAAAGATTCCCATGAGCAGCTCCCTCTTTAAGCAGTAATCTTCAAACTCGTTGCCTTTAGTTGCAGTCACATCCTGCAAGCGTCAAACAGTGATGCAGGATTGGTCAACATTTGGTTCACAAGAAAGTTGGCTGACCGTAGCAAGAAAACTACCGTACAAATTTGCAAACTTCAATATCCAAGTTAACAAGGAACAAAACGGCAACCGTTTGGTACTAACCGAAGTTTTAATCCTCATGTCTTTTGGGGGCAATTTCAAACTTTTCTTCCAGTCATCTCCTGGCCTGTGATGTAAGGAGACAAAGATGTACTCAAACTGAGATAAACAAAAGATGAATTGCTGTATAAATATAAAAAGAAAACACACTTGACTGCATTTGTTGTAGGTGCTGGCTGGGCATTCCCGTTGATTGTGCCTTTCATCTGGTTCAGCTGCTGGGGGCCTCCTCCACCTCCACCTCCCCCCGGGGCTCCGGAAGGTTTCGCTGGACCTCTCAGCTGTCCATTCTGGTTGGACAAGCCCAAAATGACGGAGTTCTCCGTCCTGGTGGTGCTCATGTCTATTTGTTGTTGCGGTTCTTCCAAATACAATGAAACCCTCAAAACAGTCTCCAAATAAGGTCTCAGCTGGGATCAGCCACGTCTGAAGATTAATCCCTCGTGCTCCTTTAAACTTAAATATGGTCACCAAAACATTTACCTAAACCAAATCACTGGAACAAAAAATGTCAAGAAATAAATTGTTGTTTTCGAGTCTTACAACGCCTTGTGAGCATGGAAATTAAACTAGGGCCTCTCAAAAGTTTATGAAGGAATTCAGCACACCAAGAAGGCTGGAAATATTTTAAACGCTGGCCAACTCTTCAGCTAGCCATCCTGTTTGTTCAACAGAGCTGCTGCGTCCTTCCTAGTCTGTCCAAGCCTGAAAAAAAAAATATTTTAGTTTAAACATTCACACCACAGTCTTCTAAATAAAAAAAATGTATAAAGAATTTATCAGCAGCAGAAGGCGCCGTCCTAAAATCAAGTTGGCCGACGCAGCATTGCTAGCGGTTTTTAGCCGATAGCTAGCGGTTGTTAGCTATTTGCTATCATTAGCGTCTTAAACGAAAAAGTCCAGTCAAATGAACACCCACTGAGCTGCTTTTGAGCTCTTATAATTATATTCCTGACTTAAGTAAATTACTAATTTTCTGCCGTTAAATACAACCTCTTAACACCGACGGGGACAACTGGGCTACTTGTTTTTATGCTAGCGCATGATGAAGCTAACGGTTCACGCCGAGACGTCGTGGTCTCGTACAAACATTTTTATCGAACCAGGTTCATAAATACTCAAGGTAACTTCTGTGCCGCACACTTAGCGACACAAGTTGCCTAAACCTAACCGGTTAACATACCTAACGACGGGGACACTCCGCTGTCTGATACAAGATAACCCCGGTCGATTAGCGATAGCTTCAGCTAGCTCAAACCGGCTAACGAAGACGAAACTACGTTTCACCTCAAAAAAGCAGCTCGGGCCGGGAAAATAGCGTTAAACGTGAGGCGACAGCGTAACCACGATTCGTTACAACTCGACTATCAACGACTTTACCTTGAATAAGTGGGAAAAAATTGGTTCCGTTTGCGGTACTTCTACTAACTGGTCTAACTGACTACGAAAGTCTTCTCAAACAAGGAGTCAAGATGTCTCCCAGCCCTATTTAACCCGCCCCCAGCGCAACAAAATCAGCTGATTCCATTTCAAATCAGCGATTTTACCTGAATAATACCCGGACAAAAACTAACATGGGATTAATAAATAATATTAGTCGTGACGCATTCGTTGTTTTGTTTAATATGACGAGTGTTTGAAGTCGATAGAGGCGAGTTTGGTATTTGGACCGACGCCAGTTTAACCAGAACATAAAACATCCTGACCTTTTGACAGAACGATCGAGCCAAGATTAAACTTTATTTATTTCTGCAACTATGGAAAAAGTACATACAGTATGTACAGAAAAACAAAATATGAATTGTTTGAAGGGCAAGCCGTTGTGACATATAATCAAACACTTATGACGTATGACGTACTAAAAGTGAGGCGCTGTATAGAGAGATTTACTAAATGATAAAGCACTGTATTCGTTATACAATACAATTGTATACTCCCGCACTTAATTTACTGTATACAGTAGATATTTGGGGTACGGCGTGCAAAACTGTAACTAAGCCTATTTTTATTTTACAGAAGAGAGCCATAAGAATTATTACAAGAAACATTACTGCCATCCATCTAATGTTTTGTTTTACAAATTGAAATTGCTAAAGTTTTATGATTTGGTTGACTATACTATTCTTTTATTATTGTTCAAAGCTCAGAATTTCTCATTGCCCTCAAATATCCAAAGGCTTTTTTGTCAAAAGGATTTTGTACATTATCATTTATGGGATTGTCTTGTGTTTCTTTTGTAAAAAAAAAAAAAAAAGAACAAATTTAATCAAATTAAAAAATTA
>JBBPBX010033914.1:0-17299 GCA_038048925.1 Garcialebias charrua
GGATTAAAAGTATAGTTTCGTAAAACTACAGTATTGGGTTGACCGAAGCTTAATCTATGGTGGTCAACGTCACTATTCAAAGGCGATGGGGGCAACATCATCGTACTGAAAACACCCTCCTTTTCCCCTGACCCCCCTAAGTTCTCTTCCTCGAAGTGATGGACTCATGTGATGGTGGCTTCCTGTAGCTTTCTTTGGGCTGAGCACCAGGAGCTGTGGATCGACCACCAACACCCCTCCACGCCAGACCTCGTCCGGTTCTTGTCGTTTGGCTTCATCAACGTCTTTGAAACCCTTTTAAGTTCGTCTCATTGACATCATGAGACACAAGGCTGTAGTCCAAAGGTTTGAACTGAAACAGGATGAGAACCCCTGGTAGGCTCCACGCAGTACAAGTTTAGGTTCATGGGAAAAAAAAGTGACATTTCAAAATAAAATACACCTCAAATATTTTCCAGTTATCTGTTGAACCACATGGTTCTTGCTGTTATGTTTGATACAGTACTTAAAAATAAATGTTATGTGTGTGGTAGTAGGTGGGGCTTATGACCTCACAACCCACCTATGAGGACCCTGGCTCCAATAAAATATGGCATCTTCAGCAAACTGGATCCTGCTGCCTTAAACTTTCAACCACAGGATACTTAAAGTGCGACTAAACCCAAAATTAACTTTTTTTAGCTGATAAACTCCCTAGAATGTGTTTAAAATGTTATCTAGCACTATGGCTGTGTTTATTCTCACATAATTGTGCATATCTGTGTAAATTGGCAATATTTGGTCTAAAAATGTGTTTACGGTAGTTCTATGGGTTGAACTGGTGGATTACACCTTAATTTTCTTATTTGTGCAAACGCTCATGTGTGACATGTCTGCTCATGTGTGATGTCACACAGGTGGTTCAAGCAGAGCCAATCCCCTGCAGAGATGAGAAGTGCATACCTTATATGGAAGTGCTGCATTTCACTCCTGACAAGCGGTTTTATTTTTCTTTTCATTTTCATTTTTTTAGGCCTTTGGTTTTGGATGGAATGGGTGGAATAGATAAATACATCTACATGTTTATTCTTTGTTGTTGCTTGGTGTATGTTGTTGGCTAGAGGTTTAATTTGTTTTAGGTTGTTGCAGGTGGAGGCGTGAACAAAAGCACAACTCTACCTCCACCCTTCCTTGTCTCTCGACACGCCCATTTTCAGGGAGATTTTGGAAGAAGGAGTTACCGATCCACAGGGTGTGGAGTTGCTCTTTAATGTCTCCAGTTGTTTATGCTGATGGTCTGACTCCTGTCTGACTTCAGTTTGCCATGTGAGATTTTACCAGGGTCTGATGCTCTGGACATCACAGCTGGACAGTTGTCTCTCTGTATCTGCCCTCCTCCCATGAGGAGTTGTGTCTCTGAGGAGGGGGATGTCTGGGTTTTTCTTCTGGACCTGTTGACTTCACAAAGGCACATCAGCTGCCAACGTTCATGTCAACGTTTTAAATCAACTTCTCAGGAGATCTGTTAGAGCTCAGTTCGTGTTTCTCAGCTTCCATCACATCAAATTTTAGCTCAGTTTCTGTAGAACTGACTTGAGTCGAAGTCATTTTTTACACTTGTTTGTGAGATATTTTGTAATTGCACGTTCGTCTGCCTTTCTTGGCCGCTCTTACAAAGCTTCCTAAAACTGGTGTCCCAGTTGTCTCACCCCCAGCCCTTCCAGGTGACCTCATGCTTTTCAAAACCTTCGCTCCTCGCCCTGCCGAGGAGGAAATTACTCGTGTTTTCTGCCTCTGAAAGCTTAGGAGGACTGCTGCAGTCATCCCCAACTGGCACTGTGCTGCGGCACGTGGCCAGAATCACTTATTGGCACTTCACTGCCATCTGCCAAGACGGAGAGGTTTCCTTCGCAGATTAAAAAAAGGCGGATGGGGGTTCAGCTCGCATACAGTAATTAAGAAACAATAATCTGTAATCAGAAACTGTTGACACTGTTTATAGATTGTCTGAGAACTAGAGTCGCATCCAGTCCCTGCTGGAAATCTCCAGTTTTACATTCAGAATATCTATAAACACTCCCCACCCCCTCACTTTAAAACAAGTGCCCTTGAGCAGGGTAATTAACCCCTCGCTGCTCTGCAGGACCTCTGGGGCTAAATTCAATTCAATTTAAAAATACTTTATTAATCCCAGAGGGAAATTGAATGTTGTAGATCATCCTCCTGGTTCCATTAAAGAGTTGTTCTAGATGCTGATGGCTGTGGGCAGGAAGGATCTCTGAGCTGTCTGTCCACAGCGGATCTGAAGACACCGGTTGCAGATGTTGATCCGTCTACTTGGACTTGGCGGGTTTCTTGGTCTTCTTGGGCAGCAGGACCACCTGAGTGACGGGCACTCCTCCCAGCAGCTCGCTGAGCTCCTTGTCATTGTGGACCACCAGCTGCAGGTGTCGGGGGATGTTCCCGGTCTTCTTCTCGTCACGAGCCGGGCTTCCCGCCAGCTCCAGGGTCTCGGTGGTCAGGTTCTCGAGCACCCCCGCCAGGCAGACGGATGCATCCATAAATGTGGACGTTTGATGCTGAGCGTCCTGTCGGCTCGAGACGTTCATGTTGGAGTCAACGGCTTCAGAAAGAGCTCCGTCTTCAACCAGACTGAAGATGATGCCGGATGATCATCAGATCACACGGAGCAAAAGTTCAGATCCAAACACTTTGATTTTATTTTTAAACTGCAAAAACTTATTTTACTCTGAAAGTTCTTATTCAGTTGTTTTCTGAAGGTCGACTGCTTCTCTACTTTCTTCAGTCTTATAAACACTTGTTAGTTTATAAATGTTTAACAGTTGCCTAAAAGTTCTGGAAAGGCTTATTTGTTAAAAAAACGATTTAACTGTGGGCTATAATCAGAGGTGGGTAGGAACGAGTTACATTTACTCAGTTACATTTACTTAAGTAGCTTTTTGAGAAAATTGTACTTGTGAGAGTAGTTTAAATGTGAAAGACTTATACTTTTACTTGAGTAAATTTTAGGGGAGAAAACCGCAACTTTTACTCAGTTACTTTGGGCTTTCTGCCGATCGCTACAGTTACTTTTGTTTCAAGTATGTAAAAACATTTGCAGCAAAATTATTGCGTAACTTATTGTCACCTGACATGTAACCAATCAAGTGAAGCCAACCAGTCACGTGACCACAACAAACTCTCCGCGCGGGCCATGTTGAGTGACGTCGGAGATTTTGGTAAACAGTTAGTGCTGTTTATAGGATGTCAAAATGTAAGAAAATGAGTTCCAACATTTACTGGTAGAAACAAAGTTTTGCAGAAAGTCAAGTTTATTATTATTTAGCAGAATTATTTGGGCTACAGTTGCATTTGTGTTTGTTTTTTTATTTACAACAATGTAAAAGATAAGTGGTTTATTTCTAAATCCTTTTGGCTGGTATTGCCTTTGTGTTTTTATTTATAACAATCAAAGTCAAAGTCAAAGTCAACTTTATTGTCAGATCTGCAATATGTACTGTACAGGACATACACAGGACCGAAATTGCGTTTCTCTCAGTCCCTCGGTGCAACAGTAAACATCTAAACATTGAAACACTGAAACATATAATAATTGACATAAGCATAAAATAGTAAAACTAACACTGTCCTGAGTTTTTTGCATAGTGGAATAAGAGTATGAAAATTTACACCAACTCTAAAACTAAAACATTAAACATTTAATGAACATAATACTGTCCTGAGTTTTTGCATACTAGTATAAAAAAAGAGTATAAAAAGTATAACTAAAATAAACTAAAGGTTTCTAGCATTGACATTTGCAAAGTGGCAAAGCAGCGTATGAGTTAATGTACACAGTATATGTATGAGGTAGTAGTTGATGTTGTTATAGAGGCAAAAAGTGGCATATGCAGTAAGGCACATTGGGCATCCCTAAATAAGACCGTTCAGAGCACATTGTATATGTATCAGCAGTGGTGTAGATATTAGAGTAGTGTAAATGTAAACAGTAGTAGTTACATGTAAGCAGTAGTAATAAAAGTAAACAGTATTAATAAATGTAAACAGAGAATGTAAACAGTATTATGATTATAGGCAGTGATGTAATACAAACATTAGTGCAAGTATGAGAAGTAGTGCAAACTGTATGAGCACATGACCGAGAGCTTAGTGAATAAACCGTTTGATGACACAGAGTCCAGTGTTAAAATCTTTGTGTTGTGTGGTAATGTGTGAGAAAGTTTTAGTGTTAAGGCAGTTCAAATGGGAGGGGGGGCAGAGCAGGCAGAGTGTTTAGCATCCTGACTGCCTGATGAACAGAGCTGTCTCTCAGTCTGCTGGTTCGAGCCTGGAGACTCCTCAGTCTCCTCCCTGATGGCAGCAGTCTGAAGCAGCTGTGTAGTGGGTGTGTGGGATCACCTGCCATGCGGTGGGCTTTCCGAGTGAGGCGTTTGCTGTGTAAGTCCTGCAGTGAGGGGAAGGAGGTGCCGACTATCTTCTCAGCTGCTCTCACAATGCGCTGGAGGCTCTTGCGGCAGGATGCAGTACATGCACCAAACCACACAGTGATGCAGCTGGTCAGGACACTTTCTATGGCACCTCTGTAGAAGGTGCTCATGATGGGGGTTGAAGCTCCAGCCCTTTTCAGCTTGCGGAGAAAGTAGAGACGCTGGTGAGCCTTCTTTGCCAGTGCTGCAGTGTTCCTGCTCCAGGACAGGTCCTTTGAGACGTGCACTCCCAGGAACTTGGTGCTGTCTACTCTCTCCACTGCGGTGCTGTTGATGGTCAGAGGGGCATGTTGGGCATCCTTCTTCCTGAAGTCCACAACAATCTCCTTTGTCTTCTCCACGTTGAGAGTGAGATTGTTGTGTCCGCACCACAAGGCCAGGCGGCTCACCTCGTTCCTGTAGTCCGTCTCATCGTTGTTGCTGATGAGACCCACCACTGTTGTGTCGTCCGCAAACTTGATGAAGTGGTTGGAGCTGTATGATGGTGTGCAGTCGTGTGTTAGCAGGGTGAATAGAAGGGGGCTCAGTACACATCCTTGTGGGGCCCCTGTGTTCAATGTGATGGTGCTAGATGTGTTACTCCCGACTCGTACTGTCTGTGGTCTCCCAGTCAGGAAGTCTAGCAGCCAGTTACACATTGAGGTATTCAGCCCCAGACTGTCCAGTTTAAGGATGAGCTGTTGGGGGATGATGGTGTTGAATGCCGAGCTGAAGTCGATGAACAACATTCTAACATAGGAGTCCTTCGTGTCCAGATGTGTGAGAGCTGTGTGAAGGGCAGAGGAGATGGCATCGTCGGTTGAGCGATTAGGTCGGTATGCAAATTGGAAGGGATCCAGGGAGTCAGGGAGACATGTTTGTTCAGTCTCATTAAAAGTTATGTTTCCTTGTAAATCCATTTGCATGTTATAATTTAATGACATGAGATGGTACTCCGCAGTTACTCACTACTTGAGTAGGTTATAATCAAAGTACTTTATTACTTTTACTCAAGTAAATTTTTGGATGCCTACTCACTACTTTTACTTGAGTCATATTTGGTTCAAGTAACAATACTTTTACTTGAGTAAAATTTTTGAATACTCTACCCACCTCTGGCTATAATATAGTACATATAGACTGTATAGGGCTGGGCCATATAATATAGTTCCCGGTAATACCGGTAAAAAAAGCTTGCCCGGGCAAAAAAATGATATCATGATATGCTCATTTCATGACGTAATACGTCAGGATGCCCCGCCCCCTTAAAAACCGAGCGCTTTGAATAGGGTTGGGCGATATATCGATATTTTTAAAATATCGAGATTTTTTCTAAAGAGATACAAGACGAAACTATATCGTTTATATCGAGAATCCTCCTGCTGTCTGCTTTCTCCCACTCGCCCCCTCCCTCTCCTTCACTGAACACAGACCCAGCCCCTCCTTCCTGCCTGCAGGAGGGCGGAGCCGCGGAGACTTTCAGCACAAGTAAACACGGCAGATATGAAGAGCGCCGCTAGCTGCTGAGGGGAAAAAACAATGTTCTTTCTGAGCTAGTTTGGATTTAAATTGTCAGATGAGGGCAGAAGAAATATTTTTGTAGACGATGCTGAAAATAGTCCCGATGAAAGGTCGGAACTACAAATCGTTTTCACCATTTAAACAGCGGAGTGGAGCATGAACCGTGAAACGGCAGAACCGAGTGTTTTTACAGCCTGCTGCTTCCTTAAAACAAACCACGGGTCTGAGCTCATTTAGCCGTGCGTGCACCGCAGAGAGAGGTGGAGACATTAATAAATTAGCAGTTTATCATATTGCTAAAGATACAGTCCTTAGCGTCGGGGCTTCCGACCATCGCTCCCTGCTATTGGTCCCTAGACAGCTCCCCCCACTCAGACGTTCGATGCCAGAACAAAGAGTGATAACATCGTGGCGCCAAGATAGTTCCCCCATGCTGAGGGACTGCTTTGAAAACACAAACTGGTCTGTCTTCAAAGAGGCAGCTACGAATGGAAATTCAATTGACCTGGAGCTTTATGCTTCCTCTGTCCTGGGTTACATCAGTACATGTGCTGAAAATGTATCCATAAGAAAGTGTGTTAAATTTTACCCCAATCAAAAACCCTGGCTAAATAAAGATGTCCGCACCCTGCTGGCAGCCAGGGACACTGCATTCAAGTCTAAAGACACTGAGGAGTTGAGAAAGTGCAGGAGAGAACTGGATGATGGCATAAAGAAGGCCAAAGCCGCGTATGCACAGAGGATCGAGGGACAGTTCACCTCACATGATCCAAGGAGCATGTGGCAGGGCATCAAATGCTTAACAGACTACAAGGGCAAAAGCAAACAATGCCCCAGGGACCCATCCCTGCCTGATGCCCTCAATAAGTTTTATGCACGTTTTGATGATCCAAACAGACCAACTAGCACCAGACTCACCTCATCACCAGACGAGGAGCACCTCAAAGTGACCGCAGCAGAAGTGAGAGGCAGTCTCAGAAGGATCAACCCTCATAAAGCTACGGGTCCAGACAACATCCCAGGGAAAGTTCTGAAGGAATGTGCGGACCAGCTCTGTGAGGTGCTGGCTGACATCTTCACCACCTCACTTGCACTGGAGTCAGTTCCCACCTGCCTGAAGACCGCCACCATCATCCCAGTCCCAAAAAGCTCCACAGTGACTGGTCTGAATGACTATAGACCGGTGGCCCTCACCCCGATAGTCGCTAAATGTTTTGAGAAACTGGTCATGTCCCACATCAAGACAGCCGTCAACATCAACGAGGACCCTCATCAATATGCATATCGTGAGAACCGATCAACAGAGGACGCCATCTCCTCCGTGGTCCACACTGCTCTCACCCACCTGGATCAGAAGGACTCATACGTGCGTCTGCTCTTTGTGGACTTCACATCTGCCTTCAACACCATGATCCCCCAAACTCTGATAGACAAACTATCCACACTTGGACTAAGCCCCTCTATTTGTAACTGGGTCTTAGACTTCTTAACAGACAGACCACAGTCCGTGAAGATCCACAACTTCTCCTCCTCCACCATCACCCTCAGCACTGGCTCTCCTCAGGGATGTGTGCTGAGCCCTCTTCTGTTCACTCTGCTCACATATGATTGTACAGCCACACATCCAGGCTGTCATATTGTTAAGTTTGCAGATGATACAGCTGTGGTGGGATGCATCACAGATAATGATGAATCCAGCTACAGACAGGAGGTGGAACATCTGGAGAGCTGGTGCAAAGAGAACAACCTTCACATGAATGTGAAGAAGACGAAGGAGATGATTGTGGACTTCAGAAGGAACAAACACACCCACACCCCACTGTATATAGGTGGATCTGCGGTGGAGGTGGTCTCCAGCTACAAATACCTGGGTGTACACTTGAATGATAACCTCAGCTGGACCAACAACACCACCAGCCTGATCAAGAAAGGTCATCAGAGACTCTACTTCCTCAGACGGCTGAGACGAGCCGGTCTGAGAAGCCCAGTCCTCACCTCGTTCTACAGGTGTGCAGTGGAGAGCGTCCTGTGCTCCAGCATCAACGTGTGGCATGGAGGCTGCACAGTTGCAGAGAGAAAAGCTCTACAGAGAGTGGTGAAGGCTGCACAGAAGTCTGTGGGAGTCAGTCTCCCCACCATCACAGACATTTACACCTCCAGATGCAGAAAAAGAGCCACCTGCATCATGAAAGACCTCACTCACCCAGCACACTCACTCTTTGCACCACTCCCCTCGGGACGGAGGTTGAGGAGCATCAAATGTAGAACCACTAGACTGAGAAACAGCTTCTACCCTGAGGCTGTCAGACTCATGAATAAATAAATAATAAGAATAAACACTGCAAAATGTCACATCATACTGATACTGATCTGTTTCTTGTTGCTGCGTTCATCTGTGACCATCTGCTCATGTTCGTGCTGCTGTTTATAATGATGTTTTTCTACTACATTAGGGCTTAGTGTATTACTAGCTGATGTGATGTCTCTCTTAGTTAATCCTAGATGTTATTATTGTATTTCTCTTGCATTTGTTGTTGGATGTAACTGGGACCCTGTGTACATAATCTCGTTTTCAACACATGTACTACATGCGGTGCAAATGACAATAAATTCTCTCTGACTCTCTGACTCTGACTCTGACTCTGACTCTGACTCTGACTCTAATAAGATGGCTAACGCTTTAGCCGTCTTGTTCCACAGTTGAGACTGACCGTGTTTTTAGCGATATGATAAAAAAATTTGATAAAAGTGAGTCTTCGAGTCTTTATAAATGATATATATATTTTTTAAATAAATGAATACATGTACAGTACTGTACAGTCACCAAGCACTTAGCCTATCCTAACACAGTTTTTAAAGATGAAGTAGTGAGTTGAGTTGTCTCCCTTTCACATAAAGGGAGCTAGCTCCCTTTATGTGAATGGAGCCTGCTGGGGAGGAGGGAGACAATTCAACTGACTCCTTAACTGTGTTAGGATAGGCTAAGTGCTTGGTGACTGTACAGTACTGTACATTTATCTATTTATAAATAAATAAATAAAATATACTGTACAGTATATTTTTAATAAATAGATAAATGTACAGTACTGTACAGTCACCAAGCACTTAGCCTATCCTAACACAGTTAAGGAGTCAGTTGAATTGTCTCCCTCCTCCCTGCAGGCTCCATTCCCATAAAGGGAGCTAGCTCCCTTTATGTGAAAGGGAGACAATTAAACTCACTCCTTCATCTTTAAAAACTGTTAGGATAGGCTAAGTGCTTGGTGACTGTACAGTACTGTACATGTATTCATTTCTAAAAAAAAAAAAAAAAAATTAAATGTTTTTTTGGGTGATCCTACTTACGAATTTTTGACATACGAGCGCCCCCTGGGGACGGAACTCGCTCGTAAGTCGGGGACTACCTGTAGTTCATTTTTTAGACATTTATTTTGTAGAGGTTGTTTGTTAATAAATGTTGCTGTGTGACAACTGGGACAAAGCTTTGACTCAGAAATATATTTTTGTTATTCTTTTATGGAAAGAAAATTATATCGAGATATATATTGTATATCGCGATATATCATAACAATATCGAGATATGAATTTTTGTCCATATCGCCCAGCCCTAGCTTCGAACGACCAAACCGAACTGCGCACCCCCCTCCACCTGTCTGTACTGGTGTAACGCTAATTAGTTATGCACAATACTAGCTACCGGTAGTTAAAACGCTAAAAACAAACAACGCGCATCTCAGCTTCTCTCCATCCAGCTCTAAACTGCAGGTACAGACAGATCCACTGTCTCCCCCTCCCCCGCTCTAAACTGTCGGTACAGACACGCGCAGCTCAACTGTCTCTTGAGTTCCACAGTCGGTCCACGGACCAAGAGGCAGGTGATCAGAGACAGATCAGTCAGAAAAATGAATCATTCCTGCATGAATAGATGAAGCTGAAACACCAACAAGCTTCAGGGTCAGCTGATCACCTTGTTCTGGAAGTTATAGTTCATTTAAAGGCAACATATATTTTGTTGTAGTTTCATTTATGCTCAACAGATCTTGAGCTTCATTTTATTTAGTTGTTTTAGGAAACTACACCTGCACTTTAGTTTTTGTGGTGGATTTTGTTGATCTATATTTTGTGCAGACCTTTTCAATCTAAAGAACAGATCATTTTAATTTTTTTATTTTTTATACTTGGAGACTGAATTCTTTACTAAATAAATCAAAAAGGCGTTCAATTCAGTTCAATTCCTGTATGATCCTGAATTGAACGCCTTTTTGATTTATCATGTCCTGGATGACTGAGAATCTTCACCAGCATTTTACTAAATAAAGTAATTTCAGTAAAATTACCCCTTCTTGTTTTTTAAAAATTTATATAATACTGCAAAGCAACATGTTAAGTTAATTTTGTCAAATAAAAAATCTTTGATTTCTTTTTTTTTTTTGTTATATCACGAAATGTATCGTTATCGTCAGAATGCTCTGAAATATCACAATATAATATTTGAGCCATATCCCCCACCCCTAGTATAGTATAGTTCTGGATATAAAATAAAACTAGAGTTCTGATGTTTCTTCACAACTTCCTGACTTCTTATTGCATCAGAAGCCTCTTAAATCTGGTGGTTGTAATTGTCCCCCCATCTCTGAGCGAAAAGGAGGATTTAGAAATACCGTTGATCCGCCCGTCCATGTTGTACGATGACTTGATGATGACTTGATGATGACTTGAAAAACAAGTGAGGCATCAACTTTCAATTTAATGTGCAGCTGCATCTAGACAAAATAAATGTTCCTTTAGAAAACTGACTTTCCATTTCAAAATCCAAGATGGCTGCCTCCATGGAAAAATTCTTTCTTCCATTTGTGCTTCCTAAGGAAAGTAAAATTTACCTGTTCTTATACAGCGTGTAACCTCGTACACAGTTAAATATCTCACAGTAAAACATTTAGGTTCTGACAAACATTCACTTTTCAAATCCCTCAGCGATGGGGGCATTGTTATATTGCTTGTTTGTGTACAATCAAACCTTTAGCTCCGCTCTGACTTCACTTCTTAAAGACCTCTGCCGTCAACAGACAAAGAAAATGGAAATTAAAAGGATAAAAGCTTTTTAAGCCTCCTTCATGTTTAATTTCCAGTCTGGTGTTCTTCGTCTCTCCTTCGCTGTTTGTCTTTCTCACAGTTCAGTAAACAGAAACTTTATGATTCCCAGTGGTTTTGTTTTTCTCCTCCGCGCTTCAGTCGTCGTATGTTTAAAGCAGACTGTGTGTGTTTGGCTGACGAACCCGTTTTGAGACCATAAATCTCCAAACATGAGGAGCAGCACGTGATCCGTCCATTAACTCCTGGTTTTAGCATTTAAAGAAAACAGAACGTCTCCAGAGACGTTTCCGACACGTGCCAGTCTTTTTTATGTTTTGACGAGATTGTTTGGTCTCTTACATGTAAACACACACACACACACACACGGCAGCACTGTGCGGTTCTGCTCGGTGCAAACCCACTAACGGTGTGTGTGAAAATGAAGCTCTGACCAGGCGGCTCCACAAAGTATTCTGGGAGCTCATTACTGGATTCTTTGGGCTAGAAAATGTCCTGTCAGGACGGATTCATTAGAACCCAACGTGCTGCAGCAGCGCCTGCTGTAATGAGGTTCTGCACAGGTCGGACCCTCCGGTGGTTCTGACTGGACAGGTGAGGTATCGTGGGAGTCGGTCCAGTTTGTCCTGGGGCCTCATGTATCAAAGACTTGCGTGGATTTCTTACTGAAAAGTGACGTACGGTCAAATCCAGAAAAGTGTCTACGCACAAAAAAATCCAGATTTATCAAGCTGTGCGTACACCGGTATCCACGCACATTCCTTTTGTACATCACAATGAACGTGGAACTGAGCGCACGTCAGACACCTCCCCTGACACGCCTACATTTACATATGTTAAACAGATGCAAATTACTTCCTGCATGTGTGAAGGACATGTTTGTTTGATCCCTGCGCGATCAGAAATGATCTCTAGATTCAGGAAAACAATGGATTTAATATAATATGAGTGAGGACAAACATCCTAAGTAAGAATAGTAATAAACTGTGTTCATCACGCAAAGAACGAGTGATTGTGTGCCGGTATTCGTGTGCGCGCACGCTGCTGTCAGGTGCGCCACCGGCTCATTCATTCATTCTGAGTGAAAATATTAACTTTGCGCACGAGTTAATTACCATAATTACTGTAAACACAGAGGAACTTACTTGGATGTTTGCTAGAACATAGATCTTCGTTTATTTAATAGATGATATGAAGAAACGAGTCTCTGCGTCTCAGTGGAGACTTTTCATGACATGACGTGATGTTGGAGTCTCCAAAGCGCGCGCTGCAGCCTTGTGCGCAATCTGTTTGTCTGTGAAGCTTTTACTCCCATACAAGTTATAAATGGTGTACTTTCACGTGTCATTTTGGAGACATCTACAATAAACACAGATAATGACACACCTCCACTGCCGTGTAACACCGGCGAGGGTGCACGCGCGCTCAAAGCGCGACCATAACTCAGCCTTTGGGATCATATGGATGAGACCATTCCATTGAACATGAATCGGCTTTGTGTGGACTGGACTGGCACAGCCCTGATCGACCTGCCAGCTCCCTCTAAGCTCCTGTGGAACCCCAGTTTCTGCACGTGCACGCGTGATGCGCGGCCCCTGTGTTGCGCCAGTGCGCAGCAGTGCCAAACTGAAAAATGATTATTTCTGAAAACGGCTGATAAGCCATATCCTAGATCAGAGAATTATATCTGTTTATAAATAAATGCTCTGCGTGTTACACTATCTATATCCTCCAGTAAGGCTGAATGTATCCGTTCCTGTTACATTTATTTTTTGCACAACTTTGCGCGTCCATGTGGATGTACTTGTTAATCGTGTGTTTGGTGGGAATATTAATCATTTTCACATCATGAACAGTTAATAGTAATAATAATAATAATAATAATAATAATAATAATAATAATAATAATAATAATAATGAATTCAATTTATAACGCACCTTTCATTAATGAAAATCTCAAAGTGCTACAAAGTGCAACAGAATTTAATGTCGATAAAACAAATAATAAAACAGTTAAAATCAACAACAGTATCAACTAAGATCAAAAGTAGAATCATGAGGATAGTATGCTCGGTTGAAAAGAAAGGTCTTCAAGCCGCTCTTAAAGTCAACCACAGACTGTGGGGCTTCAGTTTTTCAGAAGCACCTGTAAGTGTCGCCAAAGGAACAAGAACCACAGAAACGTGCGTACGCAAGCAGGGGAGCTGGCGTGGAAATGTACGTGGATGCGCAGATATTCACGTTCATTTCAGTTTTGATACATACGGGGTTTTGCGTGGAAAGTGACGTGCGCAATGTTTTTGTGCGCACGCACGGTTGATACATGAGGCCCCTGGTCAGTACCTTTATTTCTAAAAGTTAGTCTCATTGAGTCATGGGGACTCATTTACAAGAGAGACCTGGACAAAGAGTGATGACAACAGTGGACAATCAAATAAAATCATATAAAATGAAATATTTAATAGAAGAAATGAAATAAAACAAAACTAAAACATTTAAAGCGTAACACTCTTTGTGTTCGCTGCTCGAGTCCAGAAGTTTATATTAAAGCTGCAGCTTTTTAATTTATTTATATATATATAAATTTTATATTTTACAGGCGTGGATACATTTGTTGGTATCTTTAAAAAAATCAAAAGCAATAAAAATAAAAATATATAAATAAATATGTACATCAGTCGTTTCTTTTGAGTTTTAATTAGAATCATTTCAAGTTAATCAAACCGGTGTCTTCAGTCTGTGATTGGTCAGTTTGCCTGTTTTAAAGGTGACAGGTAGCCTGGCCCTCGCCTTCCTGCACAGCTCCGCTCAATTCTCATTTCCCTTCACTGCACGTTTTATTAACATATAAACACAGAATATGCAGCGCGGCAGCCGGCAGCGAGAGAAAAAGCTGCAGGAGGCGGAGCTGAAGTCAAGTTCAGAAGACCACGGGGGAGCAACGCAGCCAACGAGCATTCGCATGTTCTCATTCAAAGCGATGCAGGACTGTTTTATATGTGACACAAATTTATTAATTTCCCCTTCTTAATCCCTTATCTGGAGTTTTCTTTTCTTTTTTTTTTGCCAAAAGTAAGTGATCATCGCTCCCTCCTCCTCCTCCTCATCCTCCTCTCCCTCCGCTGAGTGAAATGAACAAGGAAATGACTGAGGTTGTCACGAGAGAATTAAAGTCAGGTTTTACGTTGCTGCCCGAGTCCCATCAGATTTCCTGGTCTTCTGGTGTGTTGGACCAGCGATCCATGGTTTTATTTTATTTTATTAGGACGTTTTATTAACATATAAACACAGAATATGCAGCGCGGCAGCCGGCAGCGAGAGACAATTCAGCAGGAGGCGGAGCTGAAGTCAAGTTCAGCAGACCACGGGGGAGCAGCCATCAGCAGAGGCCACGCCTCCAGCAAGAATCGTTTCCCTATAACAGAAAGTCCAGACCCTAGTACGAAGCGAAGTGAAGGACAAGGGTCTGGTTTTAACCAGGCTAGGTGACAGGTAGTCACAGGACTGTTTGGTGTCATGGTGTGTACCTCACTGAGCGTGGACCACAGGAAGCTGAGGACGGAGCGTCTCAGGAGCTGAGAAAGACCACGATTGACATCTCCTGATGCATGCTCCTGATGCATGATGATTGACATCTCCTGATGCATGCTCCTGATGCATGATGATTGACATCTCCTGATGCATGCTCCTGATGCATGATGATTGACATCTCCTGATGCATGATGATTGACATCTCCTGATGCATGATGATTGACATTGTGTTAATGATAAAAGAGCGTCTCCTGCCTCTTGATGTCCCTCTGAGCTGCACAGATCATTCAGGACTGGAGACAACGTCTCTGGACGTGTCCACAAGAAGACGACTGATGACGTGCTGAAGAGACGATAATATGAATGGTGACCAAAGAGATCAGAACAACTTGTAGAGATTAGCGAGGAACTCCAAGGTCAGAGGTCATCAGTGTCAGAATGCACCGTCATTCTGTTTGTGTCAAATTGGACTTAATGGAAGACGACCGAGGAGGACACCAAGCTTCTGAGAATGTCCTCCGACCAGATGAGACAACACCAGTCCCACCAGCTTCATGTTCACAGACTTGAAAGAACCTGTACCAGCTGAGGAGCATGGAGGAGGCTCAGATCAGTTCTGTATCTGACCCGGGTCTAGAATCTGTGCAGGGTCCACTGAAACCTCAAGACTATCAAGACACTGTGGATCCAGATGTTCTGCTCAGTGTCAGACAGTTGTTCTCAGTCAGAGAGGTCAGAGGTCATTCAACTGGATAATGACCCAAGACTCACAGATAAGACACCCCAGAATGGATCAGAACCAAACACTGGACTGTTCTGAAGGGTCCTCCTGAGCCCTGATTTAAATCCTGTTGAACATCTGTGAAAGGAGCTGAAACATCTGGAGGAGGAACTCTTCAGACCTGACACAGCTGGAACAGTTTGCTCATGAAGAGTGGACCAGGACACCTGGGGACAGGTGGACCAGAACACCTGGGGACAGGTGGACCAGAACACCTGGGGACAGGTGGACCAGAACACCTGGGGACAGGTGGACCAGAACACCTGGGGACAGGCAGACCAGGGCACTTTGGGACAGGTGGACCAGAACACCTGGGGACAGGCAGACCAGGGCACTTTGGGACAGGTGGACCAGAACACCTGGGGACAGGTGGACCAGAACACCTGGGGACAGGCAGCTCAGAACACATGGGGACAGGTGGACCAGAACACCTGGGGACAGGCAGACCAGAACACCTGGGGACAGGCAGCCCAGAACACCTGGGGACAGGTGGACCAGGACACCTGGGGACAGGCAGCTCAGAACACATGGGGACAGGTGGACCAGGACACCTGGGGACAGGTGGACCAGGACACCTGGGGACAGGCAGCTCAGAACACATGGGGACAGGTGGACCAGGACACCTGGGGACAGGCAGCCCAGTACACCTGGGGACAGGTGGACCAGTACACCTGGGGACAGGTGGACCAGGACACCTGGGGACAGGCAGCTCAGAACACCTGGGGACAGGTGGACCAGAACACCTGGGGACAGGTGGACCAGTACACCTGGGGACAGGCAACCCATAACACCTGGGGACAGGTAGACCAGAACAACTGAGGACATGCGGATCAGGACACCTGGGGACAGGCAGCTCAGAACACCTGGGGGACAGGTGGACCAGTACACCTGGGGACAGATGGACCAGTAGTACACCTGGGGACAGGTGGACCAGTAGTACACCTG
This sequence comes from Garcialebias charrua, assembly GCA_038048925.1. Lineage (NCBI taxonomy): Eukaryota > Metazoa > Chordata > Actinopteri > Cyprinodontiformes > Rivulidae > Garcialebias > Garcialebias charrua. The sequence continues at coordinate 16,336 of JBBPBX010033914.1, forward strand.
GGGACAGGTGGACCAGTACACCTGGGGACAGGCAGCCAAGAACACCTGGGGACAGGTGGACCAGTACACCTGGGGACAGGTAGCTCAGAACACCTGGGGACAAGTGGACCAGTACACCTGGGGATAGGTGGACCAGTACACCTGGGGACAGGCAGCCAAGAACACCTGGGGACAGGTGGACCAGTACACCTGGGGACAGGTGGACCAGTACACCTGGGGACAGGCGGACCAGTACACCTGGGGACAGGCAGCCAAGAACACCTGGGGACAGGTGGACCAGTAGTACACCTGGGGACAGGTGGACCAGTAGTACACCTGGGGACAGGTGGACCAGTACACCTGGGGACAGGTGGACCAGTAGTACACCTGGGGACAGGTGGACCAGTAGTACACCTGGGGACAGGTGGACCAGTAGTACACCTGGGGACAGGTGGACCAGTAGTACACCTGGGGACAGGTGGACCAGTAGTACACCTGGGGACAGGTGGACCAGTAGTACACCTGGGGACAGGCAGCCAAGAACACCTGGGGACAGGTGGACCAGTACACCTGGGGACAGGTAGCTCAGAACACCTGGGGACAGGTGGACCAGTACACCTGGGGACAGGTGGACCAGTACACCTGGGGACAGGTGGACCAGTACACCTGGGGACAGGTGGACCAGTACACCTGGGGACAGGTGGACCAGTATACCTGGGGACAGGTGGACCAGTACACTTGGGGACAGGCGGCTCAGAACACCTGGGGACAGGTGGACCAGTACACCTGGGGACAGGTGGACCAGTATACCTGGGGACAGGTGGACCAGTACACCTGGGGACAGGTGGACCAGTACACCTGGGGACAGGTGGACCAGTACACCTGGGGACAGGTGGACCAGTATACCTGGGGACAGGTGGACCAGTACACCTGGGGACAGGCAGCCAAGAACACCTGGGGACAGGTGGACCAGTACACCTGGGGA
>JBBPBX010033916.1:9975-26161 GCA_038048925.1 Garcialebias charrua
TTACAAACCGGATTCCAAAAAAGTTGGGACACTAAACAAATTGTGAATAAAAACTGAATGCAATGATGTGGAGGTGCCAACATCTAATATTTTATTCAGAATAGAACACAAATCACAGATCAAAAGTTTAAACTGAGAGAATGTATCATTTTAAGGGAAAAATATGTTTCAAAATTTCATGGCGTCAACAAATCCCCAAAAAGTTGGGACAAGTAGCAATAAGTGGCTGGAAAAAGGAAATTGAGCATATAACGAACAGCTGGAAGACCAATTAACACTAATTAGGTCAATTGACAACATGATTGGGTATAAAAAGAGCTTCTCAGAGTGTCAGTGTCTCTCAGAAGCCAAGATGGTAAGAGGATCACCAATTCCACCATTGTTGCGCAGAAAGATAGTGCAGCAATACCAGAATGGTGTTACCCAGCGTAAAATAGCAAAGACTTTTAAGTTATCATCATCAACCGTGCATAACATCATCAAAAGATTCAGAGAATCTGGAACAATCACTGTGCGTAAGGGTCAAGGCCGTAAAACTCTACTGGATGCTCGTGATCTCCGGGCCCTTAAACGTCACTGCACCTCAAACAGGAATGCCACTGTCAAGGAAATAACAGAATGGGCTCAGGAATACTTCCAGAAAGCATTGTCAGTGAACACAATCCACCGTGCCATCTGAAACTCTACAGTGCAAAGAGGAAGCCATTTCTAAGCAAGCTCAGATGTTTGCACTGGGTCAGGGGTCATTTAAAATGGAGTGTGGCAAAATGGAAGACTGTTCTGTGGTCAGATGAGTCACAATTTGAAGTTCTTTACGCCATAGCCCCTTTCATAAGACAGCTCAGTCCGTGTTTGATGCGTGTTCAAGCCTTCAACGAGCATTCAGAAAAAACACAAAGGCGGATAGGCGAGTTCATTTTACTCGCCTCTGATGCGCCACTGAGCCGCCACTAGACGTAGTGTCAGGGGCGCATCCGAGCCGGGCAGACCCACTTGTGAATGCAAGACGCGGATCCGCGCTCAGAATACAGATGACATCAGTGTGCGACCGCAGGATTAATCAACAGGCAGATTTATTAACAAGGGAATATTAAAAATGTTTGGCTTTTTCCCCCCTCTCTGAGCAGCGGAGGTGGTGCTGCTGTTTGTGCGTGTGCACTGACATGCAGCCAGCTGTACATTTATTACTGAGGAAATCTTAAATATGACACGACAACTTGTACACGTCTGACGTCTGTCCCTCAATAAATACGTTGCGGTCCAGTTCAGCTCTGCTCCATGCCTCTTTTGGAGCCGTGCTCCGGCTTCATTTCTGAACACATTTCTGTGAGCGGGACCTACCCGCATTCACCTGTTGTCTTATGAATGACCCGGGGAGGGTTAAAGCCGGACTGGTCTGTGCGGGAATAGCGCGGGTTTGACTTATGAAAGGGGCTAAAGTCATCCGGACCAGAGAGGACAAGGATAGCCCAAGTTGTTATCAACGCTCCGTTCAGAAGCCTGCATCACTGATGGTATGGGGTTGCATGAGCGCTTGTGGCATGGGCAGCTTGCATGTCTGGAAAGGCACCATTAATGCAGAGAACTATGTTCAGGTTCTAGAACAACATATGCTCCCATCTAGACGTCATCTCTTTCAGGGAAGACCCTGCATTTTTCAACAAGATAATGCCAGACCACATTCTGCAGCAATCACAACATCATGGCTACGTAGGAGAAGGATCCGGGTACTGAAATGTCCAGCCTGCAGTCCAGATCTTTCACCTATAGAGAACATTTGGTGCATCATAAAGAGGAAGGTGTGACAAAGAAGGCCCAAGACGATTGAACAGTTAGAGGCCTGTATTAGACATGAATGGGAGAGCATTCCTATTTCTAAACTTGAGAAACTGGTCTCCTCTGTCCCCAGACGTCTGTTGAGTGTTGTAAGAAGAAGGGGGGATGCCACACAGTGGAAAACATGGACTTGTCCCAACTTTTTTGTGATTTGTTAATAATAATAATAATAATAATAATAATATTGAATTCAATTTATAACGCACTTTTCATTAATAAAAATCTCAAAGTGCTACAAAGTGTAACAAAGCAAAGATCAAAATAAAACAAGTGATAAAATCAAATAAAATCAATAATAATATCGACTAAGATCAAAGATAAAATCGTGTGGATGCAGATTAGGCTTGCTTAAAAAATAAATAAAATAAAACGAGTGATAAAATATATGGATATGGATAATATGGATACTAGACTTCTTAACAGACAGACCACAGTCCGTGAAGATCCACAACTTCTCCTCCTCCACCATAACCCTCAGCACTGGCTCTCCTCAGGGATGTGTGCTGAGCCCCCTTCTGTTCACTCTGCTCACATATGATTGTACAGCCACACTTCCAGGCTGTCATATTGTTAAGTTTGCAGATGATACAGCGGTGGTGGGATGCATCACAAACAATGATGAGTCCAGCTACAGACAGGAGGTGGAACACCTGGAGAGCTGGTGCAAAGAGAATAATCTTCACATGAATGTGAAGAAGACAAAGGAGATGATTGTGGACTTCAGAAGGAACAAACACACCCATGCCCCACTGATAATAGGTGGGTCTGCAGTGGAAGTGGTCTCCAGCTACAAATACTTGGGTGTACACATGAATGATAACCTCAGCTGGAGCAACAACACCACCAGCCTGATCAAGAAAGGTCATCAGAGACTCTACTTCCTCAGACGGCTGAGACGAGCCGGTCTGAGCAGCCCAGTTCTCACCTCGTTCTACAGGTGTGCAGTGGAGAGCATCGTGTGCTCCAGCATCAACGTGTGGCATGGAGGCTGCACAGTTGAAGAAAGAAAAGCTCTGCAGAGAGTGGTGAAGGCTGCACAGAAGTCTGTTGGAGTCAGTCTCCCCACCATCACAGACATTTACACCTCTAGATGCAGGAAAAGAGCCACCTGTATCATGAAAGACCTCACTCATCCAGCACACTCACTCTTTGCCCCACTCCCCTCAGGACGGAGGTTGAGGAGCATCAAGTGTAGAACCACTAGACTGAGGAACAGCTTCTACCCTGAGGCTGTTAGACTCATGAATAAATAAAAATAAAATTAAAATAAACACTGCAAAATATCACATCATGGTGATGCTGATATGTTTTCTTGTTGCTGTGTTCATCTGTGACCATCTGTGACCATCTGCTCATACAAACTCATGTTCGTGCTGCTGTTTATTCCCACTATATTAGGCTTAGTGTATTACTAGTTGATGTTTTTCTTAGTTAGTTCTCGATGTTATTACTGTTTTTCTCTTTCATTTGTTGTTGGATGTAACTGGGACCTCGTGTACATAATCTCGTTTTCATCTCATGTACCACATGCGGTGCAAATGACAATAAAGACTCTCTGACTCTGACTCTGAAGTAAAATCAATAATGATATCAGCTAAGATCAAAGATAAAATCATGTGGATGCAGAATAGGCTTGCTTAAAAAATAAATAAAATAAAACAAGTGATAAAATCAAATAAAATCAATAATAATATCGACTAAGATCAAAGATAAAATCATGTGGATGCAGATTAGGCTTGCTTAAAAAATAAATAAAATAAAACAAGTGATAAAATCAAGTAAAATCAATAATGATATCAGCTAAGATCAAAGATAAAATCATGTGGAGGCAGAATAGGCTTGCTTAAAAAGAAAAGTCTTTATGCTGCTTTTAAAGTCAACCAGTGACTGTGGAGCTCTCAGGTCGTCAGGGAGGGAGTTCCACAGGCGGGGGGCAGCCACACAGAATGCTCGGTCTCCCATGGTCCTCAATTTGGTCCGAGGAATATGAAGGAAATTACTGTTCTGTGATCGTAGAGACCGGGTGGATGAATATGGTGCAAGAATGTCCTTTAGATAGTCAGGTGAAGTGCCGTGCAAGCATTGATGGGTAATGAGAGCAGTTTTGTACTGAATTCTGTAGGTGACAGGAAGCCAATGGAGGTTATGGAGAATGGGTGTAATATGTTCAAATTTACGAACTCTCAACAGAATCCTTGCTGCACTGTTTTGAATGTATTGAAGTTTCTGAAGGTTTTTGCCAGGGATACCAATAAACAGGGAGTTGCAGTAGTCGAGCCTGGAGGAGACAAAGGCATGGACGAGTTTCTCAGCATCAGGAAAAGTCAGAGATGGGCGAAGTCTGGAGATGTTTCGAAGATGGAAGAAGCAGGTTTTAAACAGATGCTTAATGTGATTTTCAAATGTAAGATGAGAGTCCATTTTTATTCCAAGATTTGTAACAGAGGTGGAGAGGGGGATGTCTTGACCAGAGAAGGAGATTGTTGTTAAAGTTGATGTTTGTATCTGGTGAGGGGTGCCAATCAATATGGCCTCAGTCTTCGAGCAGTTTAATTGAAGAAAGTTCTGATTCATCCATGCCTTTATTTCCTCCAGGCAGGCAGAGAGAACAGTGAGTGAAGACGGAGATAGGGATGATGATGATGTTCCAGTCCTGATGTAAAGCTGTGTGTCGTCGGCATAGCAGTGAAAAGAAATGTTGAACTGATTAATAATTTGACCTAAAGGCAGCATGTAGAGGGAAAACAGCAGGGGCCCCAGAACTGACCCCTGAGGGACACCACAGGAGACACCGACTGTCTGGGAAGTGGCATTGCCAAGGCTAACACATTCCAGCCTATTGGAGAGGAAAGAATTGAACCAGTCCAGGACAGTGTCACAGAGACCGACCTCCACATGAAGACGGTGGAGGAGGATACTATGGTCCACAGTGTCGAAGGCTGCAGTGAGGTCAAGGAGGACAAGGATGGAGGGAGAACCAGTGTCAGCAGCCATGAGGACATCATTGGTAACTCTCAGCAGTGCAGTCTCAGTACTGTGAGCTGCTCTGAATCCAGACTGGAACTTCTCATACAGAGAGTGTTGCTGTAGGTGGTCCTGCAGCTGAGCAGCAACAGCTTTCTCCAGCACTTTAGACAGAAATGGGAGGTGGAAAATTGGGCGGTAATTAGAAAAAATGTCAGGATCCAAATTAGATTTTTTTCAGAAGAGGCCTAATGATGGCAGTTTTTAGAGGCAGTGGAACATGACCAGATTGTAGAGACTTGTTTAAGACTTGTTTAAGACTTGTTGACACCATGAAATTTTGAAACAACATATTTTTCCTTTAAAATGATACATTCTCTCAGTTTAAACTTTTGATCTGTGATTTGTGTTCTATTCTGAATAAAATAGTAGATGTTGGCACCTCCACATCATTGCATTCAGTTTTTATTCACAATTTGTTTAGTGTCCCAACTCTTTTGGAATCCGGTTTGTAGTTATACTTACCTTTTCAGCAGCAGCTTTTTCTTCAATGTTTCTGCTGTAGATGTGAAGTCAGCAGTCGTGGAGCAGAAAGAGAGAAAAGCGGGACCTTAAAACAATAGTCTATATTGTTTGAAATGAGGTTTAATAGAATTGTTATGAACTGTCAATATGTTACCTGTTGCAGATTGGAGTTGCATCAGGCCTAAAAAATCTGGCCCAAGCCCATAGGCATTTTGTCCGAGGCCAACCCAACTAATTAAAACAGGCCCGAACCCCCAAATTGTTTTTTTTAATTAAGCTTTTACTGCTTTAGTAAGTAAATCAGTTTGACTTGATTTTAAAACTTATTTCAAATAAAGGAAGGTATAAGATTTATTGTGTATTAAAAAGAGTCAGCGGATTATTATAGTTATTAATGGTCAGCAGACGTACGCGGCTGATGATACGTTTGTCCATCCAAAGCTTAACGGGACTTTTTCTTTTTACCTCTTTCAGCCGGCCGGACCTGAGCGTGCACCTGACACACACAGCAGGTCGCACTGTGCTGGCTTTAGAGTACGTTCTCCAGTTTTATCTTTTGTTTAAGACTTTCCAGCTCCATTATGTCACTTGTTGTAAATCCTCAGATGTGTGATAGGAGCAAAGGGCGGTAGGGGCCACATGCACAATCGTTGTGCAATGCGCCAGTGCCACTCTCTTTTCACAGTCTGATTAACTTATGGACTCTATTTTATTTCCTCCTCATCCTCAACATATAAACTTACTGCCTCATCCTCTACATGCAGATCACTTTTATATTGTTCATTCTTATTTAGTTTTCTTTGTGCTGTATGATTCGTAAAACCACATCAAAAGCCTGAGTCCCAACCGAACCACTCATCAAGCACATCATTTTGGCCCGACCTGGACCAAGTTTTGCGTCGGGCACGGGCTCAGGTCAGAAACTGTTGCAAACTCATCCATTACAAGAACAGTACTTCTCAAGCCAAATCCAGCTACTTCTCAGACATCATCAGTTCCAATGTTGGTAATTCAAAAACATTGTTCTCTCTCCTCCACCGTTCTGTCTCATCTCCTAACTCCCTGCCCTCTCACATGGTTTCCACAGAATTTTGCAACTCCCTGATGTCATATTTCAATGAAAAGATTATTTCAATTCATAAACACCTTGGACCAAATACTGCCCCCAGCATCCTTGTTGAACTCCCCCCTCCCTCCCTCCCTTTCTCTGTCTTCTCCCTCCCCCTGCTGATAACATTGCTGACATTATCAGCAAGTCCAAGTCCTCATCCTGTCAACTTGACCCATTTCCCACAGTTCTTGTTAAATCCTGTCTCCCGTCTCTGCTCCCTATCATCACTAATATCATCCACTCCTCCCTAACCTCTGGCATTGTTCCCACAGCCTTCAAATCTGCTGCCATCACCCCCATCATCAAGAAACCAGGTCTTGACTTCACCAACTTCAGTAATCTTCGTCCGATCTCCAATCTGCCCTTCATCTCCAAGATCCTTGAAAAAACTGTTGCTAGTCAACTTCACTCTCACCTGTCCAACAACAACATTTATGAAGAGTTTCAATCTGGATTTCGCCCCCACCATAGCACCGAAACAGCTCTAGTAAAAATTACTAACGACCTTCTTCTTGCTGCTGACTCTGGTCTTCTGTCCATCCTCATTCTTCTTGATCTAAGTTCTGCCTTCGACACCATCTGTCATTCTATCCTCCTCAACAGACTAACCTCCATTGGCATCTCAGGTACCCCGTTAGACTGGTTCAACTCCTATCTCTCTGACCGCACTCAATTCATTCAGCTTAAATCCTTCCGTTCCCAGTCTTCCCCTGTCTCCACGGGTGTCCCCCAAGGCTCTGTCCTCGGACCCCTCCTCTTCATCATTTACCTCCTTCCTCTAGGTCACATCTTCCGCAAATACGGCGTCCATTTCCACTGTTATGCTGATGACACACAGCTCTACTTGTCATCAAAACCTAACTCCACCCACCACCCTCCATCCTCACCGACTGTCTCATTGAGCTAAATCACTGGTTTTCTAACAACAAAACAGAAATCATTCTTGTTGGCACCAAAAACTCTATTTCAAAATCAGAACATTTTCTCGTCCTTCTTAACAACTCTCTGCTATCCCCCTCCCCTCAGGTCAAGAGCCTCGGTGTCATCCTCGACACCACTCTCTCCTTCACTTCACACATCAACAATATTACTCGGTCTGCCTATTTCCACCTCCGTAATATTAACCGTCTCCGTCCTTCTCTCACACCCCGCTCCACAGCCATCCTGGTGCACAGTCTTGTGACTTCCCGTATTGATTACTGCAACTCCCTTCTCTACGGCCTCCCCAACAAATCTCTCCACAAGTTACAGATGGTCCAGAACTCAGCTGCCCGTGTCATCACTCAAACCTCCTACTATGATCACATCACTCCTGTCCTGCAGCAGCTCCACTGGCTCCCGGTTAAATCACGCATCATCTTCAAAATTCTACTCCTCACGTTCAAAGCTATCCACAACCTTGCCCCTCCTTATCTATCTGACCTCCTACAAATCTCCATCCCATCACGCTCTCTCAGATCCTCCTCTTCGCTACATCTCCATGTACCCTCTGCCCGCCTCTCCACCATGGGGAGCAGGGCCTTCACCTGCTCTGCCCCTCACCTCTGGAACGCTCTACCGCCAGACCTTCGAAACACCACCTCCCTTTCTCTGTTCAAGACAGCCCTGAAAACACATCTCTTTAGACTAGCTTATCATTAACTTTACTAAATGTATTTTTATTATTTTGCATTTTATAATCTTTATGTATTTTATATTTCAATTTGTCACTGATAATGTTTGCACTGTATTGGTTTGTTAAGTGTCCTTGGGTGTCCTGAAAGGCGCTTTTAAATAAAATGATTATTATTATTATTATTATTATTATTAGATGGCTCTTTGGTTGACCTCACTTTGAAAAGGTAGACTTGAAACAGGACAGATGACGAAGGACCAGTCTGAGTGGGCTGACGTGGGTAAAACTTCAGACTTGAGCTGTGTTGATGACAGCGGGCCGCTCCGTCGGCCTCGCTCAGACTCGGAGCATTAATAACCGGAGAACAGCTGATTTGTCCTCTTGTGTTCCTGTATTTCACACCCAGCACTGGGTCTTGGTAGCGTTACGAACACCCTTCATCTCTTCGCCCCTTCGCCCGGTATTGTTTTCATTACTGACTCGGCCAGGGTTTTCCCCTGCATGTCTTTGGCTTTTCCACCCCACCCCCCCTCCACAGGGGAGCTTGCTCTCACCGTGCACACAGATATCTGCCAATGGAGAGACATTACAACTATTGCAGATGTTGAAATGTTGATCCCCGTCCTGTCTTAGCTCCAGATGACCACCAGCCCGGGGTCTGTGGCAGGTCCCTGCAGCAGGAGCAGCTGTTTCTGTCAGTTGGAGAAAAAAACATTCGCCCTGTAGAGCCTGTGCGGCCCCCGCAGTGAGCCCCCAACCACTGCATCTAATCCACGCTGATGTGTAAAGCCAATTAGAAGTTGGGATCCAGTTGCATAAGAAATCTGATTTTGTACGGTGGATATAGGCTGGTCAAGAGCTTTGGAAGACAGAGGAAGCCTGTGTGTATTCTTTTAGAATGTGACGCCTACATGCTAAGGGGGTTTAAGAGGCCAAACTAGAAGAGGACCCCCCACCCCCCACCCCGGGATGGAATCAACCGTCTACTTTCACACAAATCTGTCTCACTTGGAAAGAGCCACACAACAAGCTGTGTAGTCCACAGTCTTAGTCATGCAGTTTGAAGCGTTTACAGCAGCTTGAAGTTGTACTCGTTGAACTTTCTCACATTTTGTCACGTTGCTGCCACACACCTCCAAGTGTTTTACTTGGATTTTATCCATTCATCCATCCATCCATCCATCCATCAACTTTACCTGCTTCTTCCTTTTCGGGTTGCGGGGGTCACCGGTGCACATGTCCAGCAGTCACTGTGCGAGAGGCGGGGGACATCCTGGACATGTCTCCAGTCCATCACAGGGACACACAATAACCATTCACTCTCACTCACAATTTAGAGTCACCAATCAGTCTAACATGCATGTTTTGGTCTGTGGGAGGAAACTGGAGTACCTGGAGAAAACTCACGCATGCACGGAGAGAACATGCAAACTCCACCCAGAAAGACCCCCGGATCGGGATTTGAACCAGGGTAACCTGCTTGCTGAGAGGCAGCAGCTCTAGCAACAATCTAGAACCACCTTTTGTTACAATTACAGCTCAAAGTCTTTAGGGGGTATGTCTCGGACCAGATTTGCACATCTGGACTGAAATTTTAGCTCGTTCTTTGCAGAACAGCTGCAGCTCGGTCAGTTTGGATGGTGAGCGTCTGTTAACAGCCATTTTCAGGTTGTGCCATAGATTCTCAGCTGAGTTTTTTGGAGTTTGATGGGGCCAGTCTAACACGTTGAAATGCTTGAATCTAAACCGATTCATTGTAGCTCTGGCTGCACGTTTCAGGTCGTTGTCCTGCTGGAAGGTGAACCTCCACCCCAGTCTCATGTCCTCCAACAGGTTTTCTTCCAAGATTTATCTCTGTCCATCGTCCCTTCAGCTCTGACCAGCTTCACTGCTGAAGAAAAGCATCCCCACAGCATGATGCTGCCATCAGCATGTTTCACATCAGGGCTAGTCTGTTTGGAGTGATTCGTGGAGGTTATGTGCATTTCATTCACGTGTTAACGTTTGGTCTCCTCTGAGCAGAGCAGCTTCTTCCATATTTGCCGTGTCCCTTCATGGCTTGTGACAGACAATGGTTTTCTTCGGTCCACTCTTCCATGAAGGCCAGATTTGTGGTGTCCACGTAAACTGATGGGCCGCGGGCATGGACTCCATGCCCGCGGCCCATCAGTTTTTGTGGACAGTCATGTCTTGGTGGGTTGACAGCAGGAGCAATTCTAGAATCTGACCTTTAGGGGTGCTGATCCCCCAGTACTGACAATGGCTCTTTGGCTTGAACAACATGGTGGTCGTTGACGTCAGAATGGGGGAGAGGGGGGTCTGGGGGTCCTCCCCTAGAAAATTTTGAATAAAGTAAATGCCATTTCCGGCATTCTGATGTATTTTAATGGGTTGTTAAGTGTCTACGTTTATCTACATAATTAAACTCTTGAGTCAGTAACTATTCTGAGCGCGGCACAAGAAGTAGCCTGACCAACAGCTCTCCTTGTGTGAACAGAGCACTCCACTTCTCCCACGTATCCTACGCTCCAGCTCCTGCAGGTAAGGGGTTTCACTTCGGGACAAATTGAGGTCGCCGATTGGTCAGTTGCTGACGAGCCTACTGGATGACAGGTGTCGCTGAGGATCTGATTTGTGCAAAAAAAAAAAAATCTTACGATTTCACTGGCTCGTCTAAAACTGTCATCATTTGTTCCATATTTATTCCAAATGTATTCAATATTTTAGTGAATCTAAGGTTTGAGAACTGAGTTTCCTTACAAAATCCAAATGATGGTTTCTTAGTTTTTCAAGGGTGCTAAGTTAAAATTTAGGGGTGCTTGAACACCCCCCAAAGAGGCTAAAATCGCCACTGGTTGACAGGTGAGCTGTTCTCTTTCCATTTTCAGATTATGGGTTGAACAGTGCTCCATGAAGTGTTCAAATCTCACCACATAATTTTACCCCTGACCTGTCTGGCGTGTTCATCAGTTGTTTGATCGTTGCTCGAACTGGATTTTGTAGTAAAGGGGACTGAATGCAAATGCATATTTTTATTTGTAAAACGAAACTGAAAGCTTTGAATAATTGCCCTTTGTATTCACATTAAATCACACATTTGGTGGAGTTTGTTACAAAGTACTTCTTCAAGGTGCTGTAAAATTAGTTCAGGAACATGCTTCAGTCAATAAACCATTTAAAATTGTCACCACACCTTAATCCAAACACAAATGGTCTCACAATGAGTTCTTGATAGCAGGGCAATTTTATTGTCATGTTTGTTGCAGTTCTTTTTTTTTATGCCTCATTTCAGTAGAATCTGTAGTCCAAATAACTTCAAGTTCATTACAAAATAAAGTCTTTGAAATAAATAAATATATAGATTTACATTTATACTTTTTATATGTAGAAAATAAATATATTGTACATCTCATAAATAGGAACACCCTGCATATGTACAACCTCAGACGCTTGCACCTTTAATAATGTTCGTGGCCCTCTGAACATTACAAGTCACCGCCATTAAACTGAATGCTAAACCTGTATTAAATCAGGTTTTCCCTTCCAAGAGAAGTGCTTTCATCCCAAACTTGTACCAAAAGAACAATCCTGCATGTTGCTGCTTGATTTTCCATTTAAACATGATGGATGTGGTGTTTAGGTTGAGACCAGGCCCACAGCTGGGGACTTGGGATGTGCAGTAAGTGCTTCATCGATCTTTGCAGACATTCTTGTTCAGGTACCTGACTATCACAAACCACCACTTCTCAAGCAGCATGCAGAGTGTGTGTTTCTGCCTCTGACATGCAATCTGTCATAGGAAATGTGGGAATGTCTCTTCGAGACATAACCAGAAATGTGTGCAACCATGACAAGTGCAAAAAATATGTGTCATCTGCCGCACTTCTAAAGGGAACTTCCTGTTGCGACTGTAATAATCTTCCCCACTCCCCATTTCTTTGCTTGGAAGAAACCCAAAACAGCCACCGGTGTATGTGCCGCTGGAGAAAAGCATCCGATTAGATATTTCTGTTGGACCTCATCAACTCTTCAGTCTCGAGGGTCTCCTTCCTCCTCAGTGGTTCCACACAAAAAGTGTTCCCTTCTCGCTCGCAAGCCCGCCAAAGAGCTGACGGTAAGCAGTTCCCCATCAGATCCAGAGTGCTGATCCCTTTCCTTGTTCCGAACAAAACCAGTTCTCCCAACGTAAGCGCTGGTCACCTGTACTGGAACAAGTCTCTGAACGTCGGAGGGATCTTCTCCGTCTCCACCGGCCTGGGTAAGAAGTGCGTGAGTTTCTGGTGTTTTTTAGTCCTGCTGCCCTCCCTGGGCGAGCCGTCCTTGTTCAGAGCCACGTAGTAGAAGCGTCCCGTGTCCGTGTGCTTGTACAGAGTCGAAGCGTAAGTGTTGTACCAGTTCTCCTCAAACTGCTCCCTGAACACACACTCTGCCGTCAGCTTCTTCTGCAGGAGGGGAAACGACATGTTAGTGGAAAAACCAACAAGATCCATAACCCTAACCCTGATGAGCTTAGGTTTGTTTACTGGTTTTGTGCTAATTTGAAGCGATGGGAACTCATTCAGGCAAATGCTCATTATGACAAACGAGGGGAGGCCATGTGGCATGCTCCACGCTCACTCCTCAGACCTCCTGACCTCTCAGAGGCAGCTTCCCTTCCCTGTGATACAACAACGAAGCCTCAGACTCCACTGACAGAACGCGATATAGATTTGCATGTGCACAGTGGTGGTCAGAAGTTTACATACACCCATTATGAGCATTAATTTCACATTCGCTTGGGGCTTTAATGATTTATGTGTTCTTTTTTCAAACTAGAATTACCGTATTTTCCGGGATATAGGTCGCAGCTTTTTAGCATTTTTGCATGCCCTGCGACCTATATTCAGGTGCGACCTATTTATGGCTTTTTATAAAATAAGCTGATTTGTAATCATTTATTAACAAAAATTAAACTGAGACACACTCTTACAATAATGTCAGCTAACAAATATATTTTTTAGGTGTTTATCCTGCTAAAATTATTCATTTATTAAAGAAAAGTTCAGCTCAGACACATATTTGCTATAATTTTTTATCAAACAATTAATTGTTTTTAAGTGTTAATCTTCTTAAAAGCCTTGCTGTGCGCTCCTGTGGAAGAGACATTTGCAGCAGAGCTAAACACGGTCCACATTTTGACGTAGGTGCGACCTATATATGGATTTTTCCAATTCTTTGGCAATAATTGGATGGTGCGACCTATACTCGGGTGCGAACTATAGTCCGAAAATTACGGTAATGATAATATCTGGTGGATGTCCAGCCCCTGAGCTATTGGCTTTCAGTAACTGTACCCCCCTGAGTGCTGATCTATATTATACATTGCTGCTATAGTACCACTGGCAGCAAAACAGCCCCACAGCATAAAGCTACTGCCACCATGCTTGCCAGCTGATACTGTGTTCTTAGGTTTGAAAGCCTCGTTTGACACCATATATCTTGTCACTGTGGTCCTAAGCTCAATTTTGTCCCGTCTGACCTTAAAGCTTTTCTCCAGAAGGCTTGTTCGTGTGGGCAGCTGCTGACTTCAGTCAAACTTGAAGGTGTTGTTTTTGGAGCGGGCCGTTTTTGTCTCGCAGTTCATGTCAATGTAAAACCAGCTTCACTCTATAGTCAGTGGCACTGGTCCTGGTGTACCAGGAGTTTCTAGTCCTCAAGACATTTGAACATTGATTGTTCCTGGCTTGTTCCTGAACATCACCGTCCCCTCCTCATTTGATTTGCACTAGACATTTTCATTGTTCTGAGTGCCGGTCAGTCGCACGTACTGTAGACCTGAGTGGGACTAATCTTCCCTGCAGACTGGTTCCAGTTCAAGTTTTAAGTCCCACTCCCTCCAAATGGGACACCTCAGATTTTTTTTCAAGTGTTAATTTTGCTGATGCACATAGTTCATATCTTGCTGTTGTTTGTTGACACTTTGTAAATTAGTTTCATGCAACATCTTGATTGTGAGGCAGTCTTCAACTCTCAAAAATGAGAGAAGGCGAGGACGCTCAGTCTATATACAGTACTGTACAGGTAGTCCCCGATTTACGAGCGCTCTGATCTACGAGGTTCCAGACTTACGAGCTGGCGAATTATTGGAAAAAACGCAAAAAATACTGAGTTTTCCTGTGTTTTTTCACCACAGTTCGTTAGCTAAACATGTGGACACACGTTTCCGATCATTTTTATGCACTCATAAGCAGTTTTTCGATGAAAAACGAGTGTTTGTAGTCGCGCTAGCAAAACCGTTCCAATTTACGAGCGAATTTCCGGACTTACGAGAAGCGTGGCGGCCGTTCCAAATTACGAGATTTCCGGTTTACGAGCGCCTCGTTGTAACGGATCTCGCTCGTAAATCGGGGACTACCTGTAGTGTGTTTAGTCTTTGGTGAAGCCAGTGCGTGCTATCAAACAAACGTTTTCTGCTGCTGGCAAGAAGAACATATCAGCTGCAGTCAATCGTGATCACTAATTGGAAGTTAGGTTGTCTAATCCTGCGTGGATAAGACCTACATATCATTTATAAACCACTGAAGGGTGACACTTTACAATAAGGTACACAAAATTTGCTTAAGTACTAGGGAACGCCTAGGAACAAAGCAGGAGTTAATGAGTTGTTAACCAGAACTTAACTGGGGAACACACAGCCAAGCCTTATTAAAGGACTACTGGTTAGTTACCTTGTAAATGAAGAGGAACTAATCAAAAATTAATGGGTAGTTACTAAGGAAACCAAAGAGGAACGAATCAGAATCTAATGGGTTATGCTGGTGAAGATTCTCAGTCGTCCAGGACATGATAAATCAAAAAAGGCGTTCAATACAATTGAATTGAGAAAGCTTATCGAATGATGAGCAAAACGTCTTCTGTTACAAATAAAGTCCAGTTGATCTTGTATTGAACACCTTTTTTGAATCTAATGGGTTGTTAACCAGTACTTACTGGGGAACACACAGCCAAGCCTTATTAGGGGACTACTGGTTTGTTACCACAGAAACAGAGGAGAAATTCTCCATGTGGGTTCTGAATAAACCCTGCACCAGTGAGGCCACAGCTCATTTGTCAAAAACCTGTTTCAATTACTGGTTTTATGGTAAATGGTAAATGGAGCTTACTTATACAGTATAACGATGATGAGTAATATATATTATTACCCTTAGCTTCTGATTCATTCCTCTTTAGTTTCCTTGGTAACTACCCATTAGTTCTGGATTAGTTCCTCTTCATTTACAAGGTAACTGGTAACCAGTTCCCTAATAAGGCTTGGCTGTGTGTTCCCCAGTAAGTACTGGTTAACTACTCATTAGCTCCTGATTTGTTCCTCTTTGGTTTCCGCGTTAACTACCCATTAGTTCCTGATTAATTCCTCTTTGTTTCACAGGTAACTAACCAGTTCCCTAATAAGGCTTGGCTGTGTGTGTTTCCCAGTAAGCACTGGTTACCTATTAACTCCTGATTTATTCCTGATTTGTTCCTGAGGCGTTCTCTAGTATCAAATGTTGTGTACCTTATTGTGAAGTGTTACCCACTGAAGTTGTTCACGCTGTGCAGTCCTTCCACCCTGGAGCAAAGAAAAGCTGTTCAAATAAATAAGTAAAGCCGTCATGATCCATGTCTTTTGTTGTTTTTATTTTTTAGCATTTCTGTGATTCTGGTATTTTGTTTTACTTGTGCTTCCAACTTCCCCAGTTAGTTTTCCTTACTACAATAGTTTTTGTGTTTTGCCCTTGAGTATTTGAGTTTTGTCTGCGCCCTGCAGCTCTTCACCTAAAGACGATTAAAAGCTCCAAATAATAACATTCATGCCCATGGTAAGTGTCTGACCACAGCTGTACACATCTGTTTTAAGTCTGATTCAGGAGCAGTTTTAATGGTTGGTTTGTCAGGCTCCACTTGGCTGTTGTCTGTAAACACAACCTGAAGGGCACATGACTGGGCCATCCTAACACACACACACATCCTCGAATCAAAAAAACTCGTCGAGGTCTGGCAGTTTTAGGGTGGAAGCGCCCCCTACTTGCTGTCCCCCCCACCCCCCACCCCCCACTTCCATCTCCACCTACTGGCCCCTCAGATTCAGACAGACATGTCGACATCTCTGTCAGTCA
>JBBPBX010033917.1:0-32960 GCA_038048925.1 Garcialebias charrua
CGGACATTCTAGGCAAATGGACTAGATATCCTGATGCATGCTCAATAATCCAGGTAGAAAAATCTAAAAAAGTTGTTAAGTATGGTCCTCTGGACATTCAAAAAACAAAACAAAACAAAAAATTGTAGAAATGTTTCATCTTTCCTCCGAAAGACTTCTTCAGTCTGAGGGGCTGTATTCAGCTCAGTCTTATAAATAAAACCTTCTCAGCAATGCCAAACCACCACCTTCCAGCATCAGTAGAGAGGAGAGGGATGCACTCACAACTCTGTGACCAGTCTTACATCAGGGAAACTAAAGAGCCACTGTCCAAAAAGATGGCCCAGCACAGAAGATCAACATCATCAGGCCAGGACATGCGGTCTACACTCATCCCCAGGCCAAGCGGTCACTCGTTCAGGGATGAAGATGGTCACATCCATGATAGAGAGGAACAATGTGTTAGATATTTATTATTTTATCCTAGGGTTTTTGATCTATTCAGAGACGGGATTAGCACCGTAAACTGTAACATTTTCCGGTCTTTATTTTAATACAATTTATAAAACTTAATTCACGTTTCCTTGATTTATTTAGTATGAGTTGCCACTTCCGTACAGCTTCGAGGCGATTCTGGTCCACCATCCGGCGTCTCGGGGGGGGAAGCAGTACGCAACCAACACCATTTATAGTGGGGGTGGCGTGCTGTTGACCTCAACTCGGGATGTTGTGAGTCGGTGGGCGGAATACTTCGAAGACCTCCTCAATCCTACTGGCACGTCTTCCACTGAGGAAGCGGAGCCTGGGGACTTTGGGTCGGGCTCTCCAATCTCTGGTGCTGAGGTCACCGAGGTGGTTAAAAAGCTCCGCGGTGGCAGGGCTCCGGGGTGGATGAGATTCGCCCTGAGTTCCTTAGGGCTCTGGATGTTGTGGGGTTGTGTTGGCTTACGCAACTCTGCAATATCGCGTGGACATCGGGGGCAGTTCCCTTGGATTGGCAGACTGGGGTGGTGGTTCCCCTATTCAAAAAGGGGGACCGTAGGGTGTGTTCCAACTATAGGGGGATCACACTCTTAAGCCTCCCTGGTAAGGTCTATTCAGGGGTTCTGGAGAGGAGGGTCCGTCGGATAGTCGAACCTCGGATTCAGGAGGAGCAGTGTGGTTTTCGTCCTGGTCGTGGAACACTGGACCAGCTCTACACCCTCAGCAGGGTCCTGGAGGGTACGTGGGAGTTTGCCCAACCAGTTTACATGTGCTTTGTGGACTTGGAGAAGGCATTCGACCGCGTCCCTCGGGGGTTCTGTGGGGGGTACTCCGGGAGTATGGGGTACCAGGCCCTTTGATAAGGGCTGTTAGGTCCCTGTACGACCGGTGTCAGAGCTTGGTCCGCATTGCCGGCAGTAAGTCAGGCTCGTTTCCAGTGAGAGTTGGACTCCGCCAAGGTTGCCCTTTGTCACCAATTCTGTTCATAACTTTTATGGACAGAATTTCTAGGCGCAGCCAAGGTGTTGAGAGGATCCGTTTTGGTGACCTTAGAATCGCTTCTCTGTTTTTTGCAGATGATGTGGTCCTATTGGCTTCATCAGTTCGTGATCTACAGCTTTCACTGGAGCAGTTTGCAGCCGAGTGTGATGCGGCCGGGATGAGGATCAGTTCCTCCAAATCCGAGGCCATGGTCTTGAGCCGGAAAAGGGTAGCATGCCCTCTCCAGGTCGGGGAGGAGGTCCTGCCCCAAGTGGAGGAGTTTAAGTATCTCGGGGTCTTGTTCACAAATGAGGGAAAACTGGAGCGTGAGATCAATAGGCGGATAGGTGCAGCGTCCGCAGTGAAGCGGGCGCTGTACCGGTCTGTCGTGGTGAAGAGAGAGCTGAGTCAAAAGGCAAAGCTCTCAATTTACCGATCGATCTACATTCCCACCCTCATCTATGGTCATGAGCTTTGGGTTGTGACCGAAAGAACGAGATCTTGGATACAAGCAGCTGAAATGAGTTTTCTCCGCAGGGTGTCTGGGCTCTCCCTTACAGATAGGGTGAGAAGCTCGGTCATCCGGGAGGGACGCGGAGTAGAGCCGCTGCTTCTCCACATTGAGAGGAGCCAGTTGAGGTGGCTCGGGCATCTGGTTAGGATGCCTCCTGGACGCCTCCCTGGTGAGGTGTTCCGGGCATGTCCCACCAGGAGGAGACCCAGAGGAAGACCCAGGACGCGCTGGAGGGACTATGTTTCTCGGCTGGCCTGGGAACTCTTGGGATTCCCCCGGAGGAGCTGCTCCAAGTGGCTAGGGAGAGGGAAGTCTGGGCCTCCTTACTTAGGTTGCTACCCCTGCGACCCGACCCCGGATAAGCGGAAGACAATGGATGGATGGATGGATGGATGGATGGATGGATGGAGTTGCCACTTCTGAAGGAGATCCGAACAGGGGGAAGGGTACGATGGAGCTGGAGACAGGTCTTGGGTCCTGGGTCCCAAGAGGAAGTCTCCGGGGTCTTGCACAGAGCTCCTCATCTTAACAGTTGGTGTCGTGACCCGGATAATGTCGAAAGGCTAAATCACTGTCTCATATTTTTCCCTACACGCCAATCCACATAAGATCCGTTGAGATCGCACTTAGTCACGCCCCTTCATACACGTGACAGGAAGAGCTCCCTTTCTGCAAAGGGCGGGGCCTAGGCCCTATAAATCAGTAATGACACGGGACACTGCTCTCTCTCTTGCGGATGATCATATCAGAGAGCCATTGCTGTAAACTGTAACCTTGTCCTGCCTTTATTTTAATACAATTTATAAAACTTAATTCAGGTTTCCTTGATTTATTTAGTATGAGTTGCCACTTCAAAGTCAAAGTCAAAGTCAACTTTATTGTCAGATCTGCAATATGTACTGTACAGGACATACACAGGACCGAAATTGCGTTTCTCTCAGTCCCTCGGTGCAACAGTAAACATCTAAACATTGAAACACTGAAACATATAATAATAGACATAAGCATAAAATAGTAAAACTAACACTGTCCTGAGTTTTTTGCATAGTGGTATAAGAGTATGAAAATTTACACCAACTCTAAAACTAAAACATTAAACATTTAATGAACATAATACTGTCCTGAGTTTTTGCATACTAGTATAAAAAAAGAGTATAAAAAGTATAACTAAAATAAACTAAAGGTTTCTAGCATTGACATTTGCAAAGTGGCAAAGCAGCGTATGAGTTAATGTACACAGTATATGTATGAGGTAGTAGTTGATGTTGTTATAGAGGCAAAAAGTGGCATATGCAGTAAGGCACATTGGGAAGAACATGGAGAAGGGGACGATGGAGCTGGAGGTGGGTCTTCGGTCCTGGGTCCCATGAGGAAGTCTCCGGGGGCCTGCACACAGCTCCTCATCTTAACAGATGGTTTGAGAGAGGAGTAAAGGAGGCCATCTTTGTGAAAAGAAACCATCCATCATTAAACAGAGGTGGAGGCCTCCGTGTTCAATTGTCCCCCTCTTACAATGCTGTTATTGCTAGTATCACTCAGCCCCTTGTGAATAACAAGCAACCATCAGGGTGCTAACAATCTATCGTTAGGCTGATGGTCCTCCTTAAAGCTTCAGTATGTAGCTTTTTTTATGAACATATTTCTTCACTCTGTCACTACCTCCTGACAGACTGTGTTAGCCAGGTAATCTCTGAAAAAAAAAAAAAATTGTCCCCTTGCTTCTCCAGGTGGTAAATAAGCATTTCTAAAAAGAAAAGGTGACCCGCCATTTTCCAGCCAATAAAAACAGAGTTTGTAACCAGCCAATAAAAACAGAGTTTGTAACCAGCCAATAAAAACAGAGCTTGAATTTGAATCACCCTTACCAAAAAGTAGTATATGCAAGTATACTTAAAGTACACTAATTTTAAACTAAAAAAATAAGAGTATACTTTCAGTTTACTTTTTAGGTACTTATCAAAAGTATACTTAGCCAAGTTTATTTTACACAATACTTGACTTATACTAAAAATAAACTAAAAGTCTAAGTATACTTAATCTATACTTCTGTTTAAACTTTTGGCCAAGATATTTTACACAAAGTATTTTCACACTGGTTTATTTTTAGTACTTCTGTTTTAAACGTTTTGTCAGTTTTTTTTATATTGTTGTATATACTGTATATATATATATATATATATATATATATATATATATATATATATATATATATATATATATATATATATAGTATATTGTTATTATTATTATTGAGCATGCATCAGGGTATTATTATTATCATCATTATTATCCAGGCGTACGTGAAACGTGAAGTACTGCTTTCTGCCATTTTTCTGTTGTGGTCTTCATGCGTTATGAATGAGAACGTGATCATATACGTTCCAACCAATCAACGCCACTCTTGCTTGTCAGGTTGCATGTGAACTTTGTCCTAACCAATCAACGCCACTCTTGTTTATCGCAGGAAGTATCATGTGATCATATTCAACCAATCAACGCCTCTTGCTTCGCGCGCGCTTCGTTCAAATGTAGCCATTTCCTTTTCAACTGTTGGACAAGAAACTGTTGTTGTCTCGGAGCGCTCGTAAAACTTGCTTTTTATTAGACGTCGACTGGTCTGACTCTGGACGACGACTGGACATTCAGTTGGAAGTTGAAGGTAATCAGTTCTGTTTTGTTTATTTGCTAGCTGTTAGCTCTGTTCGCTTGAATGAACAAAACCTGCCGTTGCTAAAAGCTACGGATGCTAAAACGCTTAGCTAAAACTGCAGCTGAGTGGACCATCTGGACCTGAGATGTGGAGCAGGTTCTGTGGACAGAACTCAGCAGAACCAACGTTTGAGAGGCTGCACTCAGAGTGGGAGACTCTGAAGAACGTTGCTGAGCTTCAAACAGACACAGAGTCCAGGAGAGAATTAGTTTCTACTTCCTGAACGTTTCTCCACTGCAGCCAGATGTTGGTCAGCTGAACATCTGCAGAAACAGGAGACATGTTTGTCCTCTCCTGTTCACTTCAGCTGTTCTGATGCTGGACACAATTAAAGGCCTGGCAGTCCTTGATATATAATATATATAATAATGCACGGCCCACCACCTTTCATCTTTCTTTTAGACTAAGATCAGATCAAGTTCGAGTCAAACCTGTAAAATAATGATTAATTAATTAATGTGTTTGTTTGTTTGTTTGCATTGTTTCTGTCCACTTCCTCAGCAGTTCGTGGTGGTAATGCACCACTACCAGTGTCGTGTAACAGGGTTGTTGTTTAATTAATTTGATCAAAATGTATCATATTTATAATATTTTTCTTGTTTAGCAGAAAAGTTTATCTAGTAGTTATTAGAAATGTTTCTTTTAATCTTTGTGGAAACTCCAGGTTCCTTTTGTTTGTGTAGTGACGACGCCCCGGGAGTTTGTACAACACATTTTACCCACTGTCTTACATTTGTAAATGTCTGTGTTGCAGATGTTTAAATTCATTCGCAAGCTGTGTGCGAAGAATTCATGCTGCCAACAGCCCTGCAGGGCTGTGAACAGGCTCGTGACTTTCCCTTTAAAGAAAAGGCAAACCCTTTACCAGGTAAGTGTTGGAAAATCATTCATGATTATTTTTGATACCTAATATTACAAGTGAGTATGGGGGAACCCAATATGGTGTCACCTCCTGATGAGAAACCTGCTAAGTTTTATTAATTTTATTAAGAATGACTTTCCCACAGACCAAATTGGTATTGGTAACTCTAAATTGTCCCTAGGTGTGAGTGAGAGAGTGAATGGTTGTTTGTCTCGTTTGTCTCTATATGTGGCCCTGTGATGGACTTGCGACCTGTCCAGGGTGCACCCCGCACCTTGCACTGTGATTGCTGGATATGGGCACCGGCGACCCCCGTGACCCAAAATGGAAGAAACGGGTAAAGATGATGGATGGATGGACTTTCCCAGTAGCCCAACAGCACATGACTTCTTGTCCAATATGTCTCTGATCATTAGCATAACACAGTATTTATGTTAGCTCTATTTGTTTGGCAGGAAGAAAGCTGAACATTGGCTTCACCACCAGGGCTAAGCTGAACAAGTTGCTAGATGATGGAGAATATGGAAAGATAAGGTAAAGCTTATTTTTTAACACCAAGAACACAGTAGAAATAGCCTCTCAATTATTACTGATACCTCTGACCACTTGAGGAATTCCACCTGTTCCCAGCTTTTTGTGTGAAGAACACACAGTTCAAAACACTTAAAATTCAATTGTTTTCTACTCTTCTTACCATTTAGGCACTGTATTTATATGTTTTGTTGCTGTTTTGCTGTTGATATGTACATTTTCTGCTAAACCCACTGGAAAATGAAGAATGTCTCTAACTTTTCTCTTGTCATTTTTGACTAAACCTACATCATAAAATGCTCTTCATACAATGTAACAGTTAAAACACAGTCAAAAAGGTGGTAAATACTAACATTTATGGAGGACTTACTGACATTATTAGAAATAAAAGCAGAAATACATAAATAGACCATTAAATGAATATATGAACTTAAAGTTTTAAAGTTTAGTTTAAAACAAAGCAAACAGGAAAACACCTGTGCTTTTGTTTTAAACTAAACCTTAAACTAAACTGAGGCCGCACAGACATCTGCACGTGGATCCTGCTTTATCCTGTCTGTTGACCAATAGGAGAAGAGCTGATCCAGGAAAGGTTTCCTTTTTTATTAAATTGGTGCATTTTAAGTTATTTATTGGTTTTTATATGTTTTAGTTATTTATTCGTCCATTAATATATTTCTTTTTACTTTTTATTTCTAATTATGTCAGTTTTGGTCCTCCATACATATTCAAACATCAAATAGTCTTTCAATCTGACACAGATCTATAAAGTAGAGTGTAGGGAGTCATTTTCAGTCAATTTCTATTGTAGGATGTAGCCAACAGGATGAGGGCAGGTGAAGCTCACCAGCACAATCAAACCCTGTTGCCGCGCTGCCGCAACCCCCCCACACACACACAAAAACAAGATTCTCACTCTTTGGCTTTTTGAAAAGTTGGCAGCCCTGGTGTGTGCTGCTGAGGCAGATAATTTGAGGCAAGTAAAACACTGCAGGTTAGGTTATTCTAGCGTTTAAATAAGCCATATACAGTATGCTACGAGTTTTTTTTTTTTGGCTTAGTTCCTGGATGGTTTTTCAAAGAGACAAGGCCACGCATCCTCACGCTGTTTGTGTCGCATGTCTGTTAACACACATGCGCTCACTAGCCAGCAGAACAATAACCGCAGCCAGGCTGAAATACTAATTTACTTTAAATACGTATTTCGGCAACATGACTGTTTTTGTAGCTGCTTAAACAAGAGGCTGAGGAGGAACCAAACAGTTCCTGAGCTCCACTTATGTCAGCATTTAACAAGTAAAGAAGAAAATACAACTTTATAACTTGATGTTGATTTATTTTCTCACACTTCACCTGCTTCTCTTTACTGCTGCCAGAAAGGAGAATGATGAAGTGATGTTGTTTAGAAGAAAATGTCTCGCTCACTTTTCTTCATGTTACTGCCACAAGTGCAGCTGTCTGCATGTGCTGCATCACTTGATTGATGTGACAGGAGGAAAAGAGAGGTGTTTGTGTGAACTCTTCAGAGTGAGCTCTCGTCCATCTTCTCTTCTCCTCCATCCTGTTGGAAGCTGCAGACTATTGACTTCAGCTCACTCACATGTTCTCTTTGATTCAGACTCTGCAGGTTGTCAGAGATCAGCTGTGCCTCTCTGCTCTCAGCTCTTCAATCCAACCCCTCCCATCTGACACAACTGGATCGGACTCAGAACCTAGCCTTGAGAGGTAATTTCTAAGTAGTTTGAGTAAAGCAATTAAGACACTGATTTTTAAAACCAGATGTGGAAATGGAGAATGCCTTGTCTTCTACTTCCTGTTCCTCCTTTATATCTCAGCTCTTCATTGCACAAATGACTAATGTAAATTTTGAATGGTCTCACGACATCCTGTACTGTATAGTGACACACAATTTTTGTTCATTTGCCCCTTGTTTTTTCTTTTTCTTTTACAGAGCTTCTAGCAGTTGTGAAAAAGTCTAAAGATGTGGCGATCGGATCTCAGCGTTGCTTCCATCCACTCAACACCAGCTGTACACTTGTTGCTCCACCCATCTCTGTTCAAGTGTTGTCTGACCCTGATGACATGGTAATTAACTGAATGCATGGATACTATATGTTATTGATCCATTTGGAAATCATTACAATACAATTTATTTCTACATCTTTTGATTGCACACATAAATGATAGATAAGTGATATGATACCCCTTGATGGTATGCAATAAAGCTATAGAAAATAGGCTTAGACATATTCATTGCAAAGATGAATATATACTATAGATTTCCAAATACTGTACTGTAAATGAATGTTTAATCATTATTTGGTTAACAAGATCCATGTGTTTTGCAGGTGCCTGTTGTGCCGGATGTAGAAGTCCAAGGCGAAAGGTGAAGTCTCTACGGACCAGCTCAGCCTTGCTGGTTGGAGATGCAGTGCTCGTCTACGGGAGAGAGTTATTGGCCAATTGAAGTTTGACTGGGAGGCAATCGGGGGCTCATAAAGATGTGGAGTCAAAGCCTTTGGACAACACAAAGCTTGATACTTGGTGAGTATATAATTTAGGACAAAACTCATTCTAAAATACATTCCTAATGTTTTTTCTCGTTTTATGAACAAATTACTGGAATGTTCCATGCTCCTCACGGTTTATGATGCAGATTCTGATACAATCACCTAAAAATGCCATTCACTGATACCATATGGATTAGATTGGATTTGGTTATGTGCTCTATAATAAAAAAACAGTTTACAATCAAAGTTAAATGCAGGTTACGGGTATTATTTGTAGTTGTTAAATCAAAAATATCTTTTTTTTTAAAGGTAACCACAATTACTTTTAACATTAGACTTTAATTAGTCATTGTTTTAACTGTAAAACAATGACTGTAAAAATACTGTAGGGTGTTTAGTTTTGTAAATTTTTAAAGTATATTTTAACATGTGTATATTTTAACACATGAAAATATATTTTAAAAATGTACAAAACTAAACCACCCTACAGTATTTTTACAGTTAAAATAAAAGTTTATCAAATAAAGTCAAATGTTTAAAAGTAATTGTGGTTCCCTTTAATAATAAGTTATTGTTTATCACTCGTGAAACCTAGAGACATATTTTAAGGATATGTTTGATGTGAGAGTAATTACACTGATGATAGAATAACATAACATTGGAGTAATTTCTGTTTTTTTGGTGTGTTTTTTTTTTTTTTCAGTCTACACCAAGCCAAAGTTCCCTGACACCACCATGCAAGATGTGCGAAGAGTCATAAGAAGAAGAAAAAAAGCAACATAAACAACTACCGGTGAACTTTTTTTTTTTCTTATCCCCCCCAAAGATGTGAAGATGCCTTCTGAAAAGGAAAGACTTCAGTTTCCAGTTGGAGACACTATTTTTGCTTTGTTTAAGCAAATGCACACATTTTTACATTGTGTTCTGGACTTCATGTTTACACTTTGAAATGCAAATGTGCACCTTTTCCTTTTCAATTTTTAAAACTGGAAAGGGATTCATTTTAATTGCTGCTGTTTTGTAAACTGTTTTTGAGCTGCACCTTAATTTTATATAAAAATATTGAAGTTCTCAAGACCTTGTTTTATGACTTTGTAAACACATCTTTCAGAATACTTTAAAAAATATTTTTTAGCATACCGGTATACTGTAAATAGTATTGTGCAAGTATTGTTAAGCAAACTTACAAGTGTAACATAACAATTACAATGACAACATGGTATTAGTTTTAGAAATTCAAAAATTTAACTTAAATGATAAAATAAACTGTAAACTAGAAGTAAATAACAAGTGCATTGGAAGTATATGAAAAAGTGTACTAGTGGTATACTTTAAGTATACTGTAATAAACTAAAGTATGAACTAGAAGTATATAACAAGTGCATTTGGAGTATAAAGAAAAGTATACTAGTGTTATACTTTAAGTATACTTCAATAAACTAAAATATGAACTTGAAGTACACTGGAAGTCTAATTAAAAGTGTACTACTAGTATACTTTAAGTATACTTCAATAAACTAAAATATGAACTTGAAGTACACTATAAGTACATTGGAAGTCTAATAAAAAGTGTACTACTAGTATACTTTAAGTATACTTCAATAAACTAAAATATGAACTTGAAGTACACTATAAGTACATTGGAAGTCTAATAAAAAGTGTACTACTAGTATACTTTAAGTATACTTCAATAAACTAAAATATGAACTTGAAGTACACTATAAGTACATTGGAAGTCTAATAAAAAGTGTACTCCTAGTATACTTTAAGTATACTAAAATGGGCCAATTTAGTCCTAAAAAAGTATATTGTAAGTAAACTGCGAGTATACTTAAAAGTACACTTAGAGACATATACTTTATATACTTAAGTATACTTAACAACATATACTTAAAGTATACTTCTTTTTGGTAAGGGTAGCACAGATTAGCATAGCTGATGTAGCTTTTACTAAAGTACACATGGCTGATATTTACTGTGGCACAAGTTACATTAGCTAAGCTATTCTTTGTTACGTTAAAATACGCTGATATTTACTGTAGCTCAAGCTATGAGCTTAGCACGCAGTACACAACATCAATCTTACTTTAGCAAAGACTAGCTTAGCTGCTGTAGCTACGAGGGACATCTATGTGTACATTATTGTAATCACTTACTCTGCCAGTCATCAGAACAGTTATTAACATGAAGATTTGGACGTCCTTCACAACTCTGTTACTGGTTATTAAGCATCCATCCATGGATTTAAAGCTGCAGCAGCTCCTCCGTTGTGGGCAACGATCAGAGAAATTTATTGGTGACAACTTGTTGCCCTTCTCCACCAGGGGGCAATACCGCTTCGTCTGACATGATTTATTCCTCCAACTCACAACTTGTTGCCCTTCTCCACCAGGGGGCAGTACCGCTTCGCCTGACATTTATTCCTCCAACTCAACTCCAACCACTGCTAAATATGCACCTTGGTCAAGAGTAGCTTAGCTTAGCTCTGGCTGCTCGGTCTGTTTATCCTACTAAAATGGCGGAAATTCCAGAATTCTAGAATTCTAGTCATATGTCTGGGAACTATGTATAATTGGTTTAGCATTATTCAATAATCCCGACTGAAAAATAGAAGCTACTCCTCCACCTCAGCTGGTTGGTCTAGGAACATGAACATTTAAATAATTAGCAGGAGTGGATTAATTTATTCTAACAAAATCATGTTGTAGCCAGGTTTCTGTCAGACAGAATAAATCAGTATGATGATCAGTTATCAGTTCATTAACTAACAGGGATTTAGAGGAAAGAGATCTCATGTTCAATAATCCACATTTAATAATTTTATGAATTTGTTCTGGTAAAGTAACTATTTATTTTAATAAGATTTTTATGGTTTATATTTTTAGAGCTGATTTTTTTGTTTATTTAATTTGAGCCGTGGGCGAGTTGGCACTGTTTCAGTGGTGGTGTGGGTGGATAACAGACAGTGTTGGGACGTAAGTACAGAGGCATTGTTCATGTACTTTGTACATCATCTATCCAACAAAGGGGGCAACAGTTACTATAGTGAATTTTTAACTACCGGTACATATAATTTTCCAGTACTACTGAGAGAATTTCTAATTGTGTTTGATGCCATTCCTTCTGGTGTGAAAACATTGATGTCAAGTTCTGTACTAAACAACAGACTATTTAACTGAAGAATTATTCATTGGCAACTCCGACTCATTTTTAAGTGAAAAAACAAAAACAAATTAGAGAATTGATAATTAGAGACTGTATCAGTAAACCTGCTTCTGTTTTCTTCTGGGATAATTCATTCAATGATATTTGTTGGAAAAAATGTTTGGTTGTTGCCTAGAAAATACTTTATAACTAATAAGATATGAGAAGTGTCCCTAAAGATTCTGCATAAATGTTATCCTGTCAATAGTATAATCTCCAAGTATTTAATCTGCCACAGCTTCGAGGAGACCATCACCCATCTTTATTGGGACTGTCCTTATACTGTACTCAGTTGTTCTGGAAAGACATTTTCTTTTTTGTGAGAAGAAAGTTAGAAATTGACCTACCATCTGATCTGACACTAAACCTATACTGTTTGGTTTCTTCTGTTTGAATATTCCAAGTGAAAAGGTTTTTGTTGTAAATTTAATACTAATATTAGCCAAATTTCACATTCACATCTGTAAATTTTCCATGTTAAAACCTAGATTTATATATTTTTTCTACTTATTTGTCTACTTTAAAGTATTGTATCAACGCAAAAGCCCTAAAAACTAAAACACTCTGTAACGAATTTCTATTGTAAACGGCCCAAAACATAATTTCATGTTATTATTTGCCTATATTTCTTTTTTGTTATGCCTGCCTTAAGTCTCAAGTCATGTTTGCCATTGCAGGATGTTGTTGTACTTGTTTTGTATAATTAAATATAAAAACAAACAAACAAAAAAACAAGAGCCACATTGAAAAAAAAAACCTCAAAACAAAACAAAAAACACTTACACACCCAAAATGGATTCCAACGCGGAGAGTCAGCCAGAAGATACGCACCACCCATTGCCTTATTGAAAGATTATTGAAAGACTATTCAGTAGAGCATTCTCTCTCCCAAGAGCCAGACTGGATTCAAAAAACATTGAAAACCAACTTCTTCTTAAAACTTGAACAAGAAATTCTTGCTGCAATATTAAAATGTGTCAGTTCATGGGATGTTTGGAGGAAAGAGATGTCTCCAAATGGCTCAACACTCGGGTCTTATGACATTTAACTATCCTTCCTGAAATTCTGCTGCACAGAATCACAAGTCCAAGTGTGAACTGTGTCACAGATTAAACACAATAAAAACATGTATTATCTGCAGCATTGTTCATTAAAATGGCTCAACACTATTAGTGTATTACAGAAAATATACAAACTATAGGCACACTTAATGATATGTAGACCATTGTGTTAGGTAATACATTCAGCAACTTTTACTTTTAATACTTTAAGTATTTTTAAAAGCAAGTACCGGTACTTTTTACTTTAACTTAAGTTAAAAACGTTAATGTGGTACTATTACTTTTACAAGAGTACATTTTTGTCTGTTTATTTGTACTTTTACTTAAGTACAGTGCTTGAGTACTTGAGAGGTGTGGAGGACTACAACTCTGCTTACTGGACTGGACCCTGGGTTGGCAATAATTATTTGATGAGAAGATAATTCACTGCAATGTGTCCTGTCTGGGCCTCTATCTTGAACCTTCACTAACAGGAAAAAAATGCTGAAGAATTTTCCTAACTTAGAAATAATATTAGAAATATAACTAGAGGTTATGATCCATCAGAACCTGCGCCCCATGTCACAAAAACAGTTGAGCCTCATCAGCTGTTCTACTAATAAACACCTGGAAGCGTTTCAGCGAGACAAAGGTCTTTTCAAGATGGCTGCCTAAATCGTGTCGCGCCAAAGTTTTT
Organism: Garcialebias charrua; assembly: GCA_038048925.1. NCBI lineage: Eukaryota > Metazoa > Chordata > Actinopteri > Cyprinodontiformes > Rivulidae > Garcialebias > Garcialebias charrua. The sequence continues at coordinate 13,512 of JBBPBX010033917.1, forward strand.
TTTTTTTTTAATTGAACCAAATTTTGACAATAGTCCAAAAATATCATACAGAACAGAGTCCATTACAAGAAAGTAAAATAAAACAAAAAGCAAAAATTAAATAAAGATATAAGTAACAATGCAATAAACAATATCATACAGGGGTCTGATTATGAGACATAAAATTTTGAGAAAATAGTTCTTGTTTTTCTAAGCTTCTGATTATTCAAAGTAAGCTTTTCAATAGATGCAATGTATGTTTTTAAGTCAGATTCTTCAAAATTATTCCATGAGGGGCTTTTTTCACTCCATTTCATCTTGTGGACATAATATTTTGCTAAAATTACAATAAGATTAACTAAATATATCTCTTCTGAAGAGAAGTTTGAATTGTTGAAAATGAGCAAAATTTGTAATTTAGACAAAACAATATTTTTTCTAACTTTTGTTGTCAGGAAACGTTGTACATCTGACCAAAATAATACAACATGAGGACATTCTACAAACAAGTGTTCAATACTCTCACCTTCATTCTGACAAAAAGAGCAGTTGTTACTAACATCAGAGAAGAATCGACAAATGTTATCTTTAACTGGGTAATATCTGTGTATAACTTTGAATAAAAATTCTTTGATCTTATTGTTGAGTATATATTTATGAGGTAACAAAAAAATTCCATTCCATGTTTTTTTGCTTAAATAATCCCATCTATATTTGCATATGGGAACTGATAAAGCCTCTAAATGAGTTCTGATGAATCCATTTGTAAATTTCTTGTGCATTATGCTAGTTCCGTCAATCGAGATTGAGTCAAGTAAGTACACTTCATCAAGATGTATGTTTTGCGCTAAAGACTGTAAGCTTATTGGAATAGACTTCCTGACCAAATTAAATTCACTCAGAGGAATATCTATATTATTGTGACTTAGAAACTGATCATAATTATACCACTCACCATTACTGTCGAGTAATTGGTTTACCAAATTAATATTGTTTTCAGCCCAATTATGTAAATATAATGATTTGTTTTTATGCAGTATATAAGCATTGTTCCAAATGATGCAATTATGTGGAGAGTAATTGTGATTGTATAAAAGAGCCCAACAGAGAAGAACCTGCTGATGAAATTTAGCTAATTTTACTGGAAGTTTTCCAACTGCAAAAGCACAACGCAATAAAAAATTTAATCCCCCTTGGGAAAATATTCCACATAGAATTTGGATTTTTTAGAAATCGTTTAATCCAGTTAATTTTTATACTCTGATTAAAGGTAGAAAATGTTAAAACATTTAGACCTCCTTCAGCTAATGAATTTGAAAGAACAGATTTTTTAACTTTATGTGCCTTATTTTTCCATATAAAGTTGAACCAAATCTTATCAAGGTCAGAGCATAGAGCTTTACTGACCTCTAGTGAAGAAAAGACATATGACGCTCTAGACATTCGACCACAGATGCAAAATTCACTTTTTAATGTTTTTGTATTCAACTTTGGGTATTTACTTTATAAAAAAACAGTCCTAAGGCCAAAAAAATGCACCCAGTGGTTTATTTACTATAAGTATATTTATTTATCTTAGATAGAAACGCGCCGATTGCACTTCCTGCGGTTTGTTACGTCACAAACCGCAGCCACAACCCACAGCCACAACCCATCCCAACCTTTGTCCCGCCCCCGTCACCTAGCAACCCCTGGTAATGCTCCACCCACGCGGTTCCTGAGTTCATCTCAGCCTGCACACTAGGTGGCGGTATGCACCTAACAGTTGTTTGCGATCCGCCATAAATCAAATGGAGAAGAAGAAGAATAGTTCATCTCAGCAGAATGGCTCCTAAAGTTAAATGTTGCGTTGTTGGCTGCATTACACAACATGTGTCGATACACACTCTTCCAGTCTCAGAGAGCAGAGATGCGTGGCTTAATTTTATTTTTAATGGCAATGTCCAGGCGACATTACCGAAGAAGAATTACACTTCTTATATGATGAAGGACTTCTTATATGATGAAGGACGCCGAGGAGGAAAACGTGTCAGGAGACAGAGGGAGAGGAGGAAAGTGAAGAATGTAGGACTGAGGGTTGCAACTCTAAATGTGGGGACAATGACAGGCAAAGGTAGAGAGCTGGCTGACATGATGCAGAGAAGAAAGGTAGATGTTTTATGTGTCCAAGAGACCAAGTGGAAGGGCAGCAAGGCTCGCAGTATTGGAGCAGGGTTCAAACTGTTTTACCATGGTGTGGATAGAAAGAGAAATGGAGTAGGGGTGGTCCTGAAGGAGGAGTTGGCAAAGAATGTAGTAGAGGTGAAGAGAGTGTCAGATAGGGTGATGTGTCTAAAGGTAGAAGTAGAAGGTCTGATGCTAAACATAGTAAGTGGTTATGCTCCACAGGTTGGATGTGATGGGGAGGAGAAAGATAAATTTTGGAAAGATTTGGATGAAGTGATAGAGAGTATTCCCAGGGAGGAAAGAGTGGTGATTGGAGCAGACCTGAATGGACATGTTGGTGAAGGAAACAGAGGGGATGAGGAAGTGATGGGTAGGTTTGGTGTCAAGGAAAGAAACCAGGAAGGACAGATGGTGGTGGATTTTGCCAAGAGAATGGAAATGGCTATAGTCAATACCTATTTCCAAAAGAGGGAGGAACATAGAGTGACCTATAAGAGTGGAGGAAGGAGTACACAAGTCGACTACATTCTGTGTAGAAGAGGAAACCTGAGAGAGATTGGAGACTGTAAAGTTGTAGCAGGGGAGAGCGTGGCCAAACAGCATCGGATGGTTGTGTGTAGAATGACTGTTGTTGCGAAGAAGAGAAAAAGAGTAAAACCAGAAAAGAAGACCAAATGGTGGAAGCTAAAGAAGGAAGAATGTTGTGAGAAATTCAGAGACGAGCTGTTAAAGGCTCTGGGTGGTAAGAAAGAGTTTCCAAGTGACTGGGCTACTACAGCAACAGTAATTAGAGAGACAGGTAGGAAGGTACTTGGTGTGTCATCTGGACAGAGAATGGATGATAAAGAAACCTGGTGGTGGAATAGTGAAGTGCAGGACGCCATTCAAAGAAAGAGATTAGCCAAGAAGAAATATGACAGTGAGAGGACTGAAGAGAGGAGACAGGAATATAAGGAGATGGGACATAGAGCAAAGAGGGAAGTAGCTAAGGCAAAGCAGAGGGCGTACAATGAGTTATATGGGAGACTGGACACTAAAGAGGGCGAGAAGGACTTGTACCGATTGGCAAGACAGAGGGATCAGGCTGGAAAGGATGTGCAGCAGGTTAGGCTTATTAAAGATGGGAATGGGAATGTTCTAACAAGTGAGGAGAGTGTGATGGGAAGATGGAAGGATTACTTTGAGGAGCTAATGAATGAAGAGAATGAAAGAGAAAGAAGAGTGGAGGTAATAGAAACTGTGGACCAGGAAGTGGGAAAGATTAGTGAGGGTGAAGTCCGGAAAGCTCTGAAAAGAATGAAGAAGGGGAAGGCAGTAGGACCTGATGACATACCAGTGGAGGTTTGGAAATGTCTTGGAGAGATGGCAGTGAGGTTTTTGACTCAAATATTTAATGGAATATTTGAGGGTGAGAAAATGCCTGAAGAATGGAGAAGAAGTGTGCTGGTTCCCATTTTTAAGAACAAGGGTGATGTACAAAGTTGTAGCAACTACAGGGGAATTAAGTTGATGAGCCACACAATGAAGATCTGGGAGAGAGTTGTGGAAGCAAGACTTAGACAAGATGTGACTATCTGTGAGCAGCAGTATGGTTTCATGCCAAGAAAGAGCACCACAGATGCCATCTTTGCTTTGAGGATGTTGATAGAGAAGTACAGAGAGGGTCAGAAAGAACTCCATTGTGTGTTTGTGGATTTAGAAAAAGCTTATGACAGGGTACCAAGAGAAGAGGTGTGGTATTGCATGAGGAAATCTGGAGTGGCAGAAAAGTATGTTAGACTGGTACAGGACATGTATGAGGACAGCAGGACAGTGGTGAGATGTGCTGTGGGAGTGACAGATAGCTTCAAGGTGGCGGTGGGATTGCATCAAGGATCGGCTCTGAGCCCCTTCCTGTTTGCTCTGGTGATGGACCGACTAACAGATGAGGTCAGGCAGGAATCCCCATGGACTATGATGTTTGCAGATGACATTGTGATCTGTGGTGAGAACAGGGAACAGTGGAAGAGAACTTGGAGAGGTGGAGGTATGCTCTTGAAAGAAGAGGAATGAAAGTCAGCCGTAGTAAGACAGAGTACATGTGTGTGAATGAGAGGGAGGCCAGTGGAACAGTGAGGCTACAAGGAGCAGAGGTCACAAAGGTGCAGGACTTCAAGTACTTGGGGTCCACTGTCCAGGAAAATGGGGAATGTGGTAAAGAGGTGAAAAAGAGAGTCCAGGCAGGATGGAGCGGATGGAGAAAAGTTTCAGGAGTGATTTGTGACAAAAAGGTGTCAGCAAAGGTCAAAGGAAAAGTTTACAAGACAGTGGTGAGACCAGCTATGTTGTATGGTCTGGAGACAGTGGCATTGACAAAAAGACAGGAGAAAGAACTGGAAGTGGCAGAAATGAAGATGCTGAGGTTCTCCTTAGGAGTGACAAGGATGGATAAGATCAGGAATGAGATCATCAGAGGTACAGCACATGTTGAACAACTGGAAGATAAAGTTAGGGAGGCCAGACTGAGATGGTTTGGACATGTCCAGAGGAGGGACAGTGGGTATATTGGTAGAAGGATGTTAGAAATGCAGCTGCCAGGAAAAAGACAAAGAGGGAGACCAAAGAGGAGATATATGGATGCAGTTAGAGAGGACATGGAGGTAGTTGGAGTGAGGACAGAGGATGCAGAGGACAGAGTGAGGTGGAGGAGGATGACTCGCTGTGGCGACCCCTGAAAAGGGAAAAGCCGAAAGAAGAAGAAGAAGAAGAAGATATGATGAAGGACCACTTTTTCATAACTGCCAGTTTGGTTGAGTGGTTAGCGCGCTGGACCGCCACTCAGGAGACCTGGGTTCGCATCTTGTCCATTGTATCTTTTTTTTTTTCCCCTTTTTTTTTAAAGCCTTTTGTTTCGGAGAAACCCTCTCTGACCCTCCTGGCGAAGATAATGGAGCACTAAGCAGATTTAAAATTGATAGTTTTCAGATAAAAAGACAGCACCGCTGTGAGTGTGTGTGTGTGTGTGTGTGTGTATGTGTGTCCGCCAGTGACTGCTCGCTCCCTCCAGCTCGCGCGCACGGTGAGAGTGAGGGAGAGAGGGAGTTGGACATGACAGGAAGAATAAAAAATGACACGACAACTTGTACACTGTGATCTGTTGCGGTCCAATTCAGCTCAGCTCGACTCTGTGGCAGTAACGTGAGTTGACTTCCTCGTCTGCCTTTGGAGGGCGGAGTTAATGTAAGCAGATCTTTGAAGGGCGTGCCACGAGATCTCATTATCATAAACCGGTCGTTCAAAACGAAAGTTAAAAATGGCAGAATTAAAAAGGGTATAATTGATTATCTAAGAATTATTTTGTGTATTAAATTGAATAAACAGTGTCTGGTAACCCCAAAGAAATACCATAAAAAATTTAAAAACATATCTGTGGTCTCCTTTAACAACACTCTACCATAAACTGATAAATCCCTGCCTAACCAACTATTAAATTTCTTTTTAATGGCTTCATGAACAGATGTAACATTATTGTCCATGTTAGAGTGTTCTTTAGAAATATTAATTCCAAGATATTTAACAGTATATCTCTTATAGAGATATTGCAAATTTCAGTATTATCAGTTATAAATTTCAGTATTATCAGTTGTAAGTTTGACTTTGACTTTTTTGACTAAATAGGGGCAAAATTTCACATTTTTTTAGATTCAGTTTTAATCCTGAAATGTTATAAAATTTAGATATAACTGATAAAGCTACAGGAACTTCACCAGAATTTTTTAAAAATAATGTTGTATCGTCAGCAAGTTGTGAAATTTTAAGTTCTTGATCAAATATTTTAATTCCTTCAAGAGAGCTTTGTCTGATTAAATAATTTAAAATTTGACCTACAAGCAGAAATATGTAAGGTGAAGCCGGGCAGCCTTGACGAACCCCTCTACCAATATTAAACCGACCAGATGTACCATATAACAGTTTTACAGAACTATTATTATCTCTATAAAGTGTTTTAAAGGCTTTAATAAAAGAGTTACCAAAGTTGAAAAAAGACAGTGTATCAAAAATAAAATCATGACTAACTGAATCAAAAGCCTTTTGATAATCTAAAAAGAGAATGATTGGTTTACCAGGTAAGAGATCTCTATAATCAACCAAATCTAGTACTAATCTAATATTATCAGAGATGTTGCGTCCAGGCATAAAACCACTTTGAGATTCATGAATTAAATCATTTAAACCATTTTTTAATCTCTTAGCTAAGATAGAAGCCAAAATTTTGTAGTCATTGTTTAATAATGTGATGCCACGCCAATTATCTATAATTAAATTATCCTTATGTGGTTTGGGAATTAATGTAATAAGACCTTGTTTCATTGAGGTGGGTAATTCTTCATTATTAATGGATTCAATATAAACATGCGTCAGTTGATGATCGAGCGCAAGGAGAAGCATACATTTCCCACAAAACCCTACGCAAGTTACGTCAATAATTTTGCGCCTGCGCAGTTTCATTTGAAAACTTGCACGGTCGGTGAGGGACGCGGCGGTGAGGAGAAAGACAACGCAGCTAAACACACAATGGCGACCGCGGCGACAACAGCAGGTGGAACAGGCTCAAGCGGACCAGCTGTGGGTTCGGTGGGCAGCGGAACTGCCGTAGCACGAAAGAAAGACGGCGGTCCTTCTTCAAAATTTTGGGAAAGTTCGGAGACGATATCCCAGCTGGAGACTGTGCGGCTTTGGATCGGAAAGCACTACAAGAAGGTGGGTTAGCTTAGCAGCTGCTTTTCCATTGATTTACATCAAGGCCCGCGTCTCGTTTGCACAATGGAGCGCTGGAGTATTTTGTAGCTTTAGCAACGTACATAAAGCAAATTTGAGCTAAAGTTGTTCTGTTTTATTCGCATTTATAAACTATTTTTCTGAGTGCACGGAGGGCGCTTTTGTAAAATATCAACACACTTTGTTCCCATTCGAGCTTTTCACCTAGCTCAACAGTTAGCTCGCTAACTACACAGTGATGCTATTCGTAACGATATAAAACAATAGTTTATGTAAAAAATTTAAATAGTAAATGAACGGTCTGTTTGTGGTCATTAACACACGCATGTAACACGCATGTGCCGTTTGTTTATTTTAACATTAATGGTACACTCTAGTGAAAGATCACAGAAGCTGACGGAAAAGTCACGGGACATCATCCATTCAGTATTAAAATAAGCACAACGTGCCTTTTATTCTGTTGTAAATAGTATTTAAGTCAGAAACTAATCCTGAGACATCTGTGTGATGGTTTGGTTACAGTTTGTGTGAAAATTAGCCTCTAGTGTTTTGTGTCAACACAGCAACACATCAGACAGTGGAGGCTGCAGCTACTCGCCCACTTTAGCTAGCCGAATAAACGGTGTTCATGTCCTCTCATGCACTGATTCAAACCGACTATCACGTCTAGACTGCTTGAATTATAATCTAGGGAAAGTTTGAATTATCGTAAATAACACGAGAGAAATTGTGGATGCTGGTTTGAAGCTCATTTGTTACAGCAACCCATTCAAAAACAAGTTGTATGCACAGTCCTTGTTAGAAGTGTTTTACTTACCATACCATTTTATTTATAGAGCACTTTAAACAGCGACAAGGCCAACCAAAGTGCTGTACAAACAAACAAACCACAGGCAACACACACAATGAAGTACAAAAAATAGACACAAGAACATTGCAGATTATAAATAAAACGACCAAACACAGATCAGCTGGTGTTGAAAGCAACAGAATAGTAATGGGTCTTTAAACGGGATTTGAAAACCGAGAGGGAGGGGGCCTGTCTGACGAGCAGAGGTAACTCGTTCCAGAGTCATGGTCCTGCTACAGAGAAGGCCCTGTCACCTCTGCGTTTAAGACGAGTGCCTGGAACTGTGAGGAGCAACTGGTCCGCTGAACTCAAAGCACGTGGTGGGACATACGGGTGTATCAAATCAGAGAGGGGGCGGGGGGCGAGACTGTTCAGCGATTTGTAGACATAGAGGAGAATTTTGAACTGGATTCGAAGATGAACCGGTAGCCAGTGCAGGGAGGCCAAGACTGGTGTAATGTGCTCTCTTTTGCCTGTACTGGTTAAAAATCGGGCTGCTGCGTTCTGGACTAGTTGTAATTGTGCAATGGTGGTCTGACTGATACCAAACAGGAGTGAATTGCAGTAATCAAGCCTAGATGTAATGAATGCATGTATTACTGTCTCCAGGTTATTTTTTGATAATATGGGCTTCAGCTTAGACAGTCGCCTCAGCTGGAAAAAACAGGATTTAACGATCATATTTACATGACTGTTGAGTTTCATGGAAGGATCCATTATCACTCCCAGATTAGTGACTTTTTTGTTTTTCAGACGGGGCTAGAGCAGAAAGGTCAATGCAGTGGTTCAAGATTGTGTCATTGGGAGGGAACAACATGGCTTCAGACTTTTTTTCATTGAAACTTAAGAAATGTAAAGCCATCCAGTCCCTGATGTCACCCAGGCAGTCAAGCAGTGGTTGAATAGAGCATGTACCAGGTCAGGTCTTCTTGTCAGGTCAGGGCTTAAATGAGACAGTACCTCTGTTAAATTAGAAATTTTCATTATTGTTTGAGAAAATTAACCTCAAGCCAAAAATCAATTTTGTGTGGAAATCCTAGTTAATTTAGAGTTACGTTTATCATTGCAGTTACAAGACGAAACAACAAATCACACTGCTGAACAATCTTTTGGTAACTGACAGTTTTTTTATAGCATGAACCAGTTTGCTGTTATTTACTAATTAAATTGTCAGTGGTTGCTAATTCTGAGGTAATCATATGAGCTGCAGATTTGTTGATAAAAACACAATTGCGATTAGTACATGAGACATTGTCATGATTAAATACTGGTGAAGATGCAAAAATTCAAAAGACGTTCAATACAACAACAACTGGACTTTATTTGTAACACAAATAAAGTCCAGTTGTTGTATTGAGCGTGTTTTGAATTCATGATTTAAATGTAGTGTTGCAGTTGTTATTCTGTTCCATACTGCAGCATGGAGTACAGTATTGTTAAACTTTTGTATGTTCTTCATAGTTAATCACAACAACATACTACATGTATTGTTTTTATGCTACTAGTGATTAGTGTATTTTTATTAACGTTTTTCTTAGTTCATATCTTAGATCTTATTACTGTTTATCTTTTACATTTTATATTTTTGTTTTATGTAACTGGGACCCTGTGTACACAATTTCGTTCCACCGGTGTGAATGACAAATAAAGAACCTTAAATCCTTGAATACTAAAGTGTGAAAAGAAGTAAATGCATATTTGTTTATTTAGAATTGTAATCAGCAGATATGACAACCTCAAATGTTTTTGCATATCATCACTGACGTAGTGTTTTAATGAAGGCCGTTTTCTTTTCTGTTCTTAGCATGTCCAGAATGACTCTCCCTCCAGTAAGTCTTTGGCTGGCCTGGTGGTCCAGCTGCTGCAGTTCCAAGAGGATGCATTTGGACGGAGGGTCAATAATCCCCCTCTTACCAAGTTACCTGTAAGTATACGCTCATTAATCTGTGACTTGACTTGAATGCTAAAATTTCACTTTCTGTATCTTTATCATCTTCTTTCAGGCCAAGTGTTTTTTGGATTTTAAGGCGGGAGGTGCTCTCTGTCACATTTTAGGATCAGCTTACAAATTTAAAAGCGAGCAGGGCTGGTGAGTGCTTTTATTGAAAACTTCAAGACCATTGCACATTATTTGCTGTTTGTGTAATTTAGGCATGACACTGGTGGCTCTTTGTCAATGAGTAAATACTTTTCTCAAAAGCATCTTTATTGACGGATACATTTTTCTTTTAGAACTTGTTATGGTGTTTCTTATGCACATTTTAAATAGTTGTTGAATATAAATAAGCTGGCAGAAAAATAAACGTTCTGTCTCTGTCCAAAATCAAGAGATTACTTTTAACATTGTAAGAGTTGTGATTGCTTGTTGAAACTATCTCTCATGGTAATATATTTTGCATTCTGAACTCTTCTCTTAGGCGAAGATTTGACCTGCAGAATCCCTCACGGATGGACAGGAATGTTGAAATGTTCCTAAATGTTGAGAAGAACCTGGTCCAGGTATGAGCAATGAAGTCTTCACACAGGGTGCATGCTGTAGATGGTCTTCATGCATAGTTTGGTTATGTTTAATCAATCTTTTTTATTTTTGTTTGTTTGATTGTTTAGAAATTTTGATTCTAACTTAAAGTTGCTTTATAGAATAACTGCTTGACTCGGCCCCTCGTCTACCTGTTGCCAGATATTGAGCAGAAACAAGCCACTAAGCTCAAAGACATCATCAAAAGACACCAGGTGAGCTCATATCAATCTAGGAAATAAGCTTCTTTTAAAAATAAGTTTTGTTGACTAGATGTAATGTATCTTGCTCTTTAAATTTAGTTATTTGCTTTCTTCAGGGCTCCATTACAGAGGATAAGTCAAAGGCCACCCACCACATTTACCCCTCTCTGTCTCAGCAGGAAGAAGGTTTGTTAGGCATCTCTGTGCCAGACTGAATTTGACATTATTTACTGTTGGGTTTTTCAGCAAAGATGTTTGTTTTGTTCCTAACTTGATCAATCTCATTTGAGAGTATTTGCCTATCCACCTTATTCCTAGCCCCCATGATGCCTTGCGCGAATTATGTATACGACTTCCGCCGAAAGTCAGAACCGGCACTTTTTTTACACGCTAGCAACGCGCTAACTGGTTTTCGTCAGAGGTTTTAGGTCATAAAATATGTGGGAACACGAACGATCACAACTCAAATGTGGAGATATTGTTTTACCGCTACCTACAGCTGTTTAGGGGTGGGAGGACGACTGGCCGAAAATAACATACACTAGCATGTTTAGCTACTAGCATATTTAGCTACTTTGTTGACTCTTGCTTCAGATGGCGAAGCGATGAGCAATCTGAAAAGCTCTGAAGCTTATTAGTATCTTCACATTAAAAAGGTTGGTCCTGTTATGTTAAGAGAGCTGGGACACTTTCTTATTTACCTTAAGGCAAACACAGAGTCCAGTCAAAGCCTTAAAAATCCACATCACCAGATCCAGCTAACAATGATGTTGCTTTGGACTTTTGAGCTGCAAGATGTTTATCTGGACACCAACTGAGCATTTCTTTTGACAAATACTTTACTGATTCACAAATGAAGCACCTTGAGAACTTTGAATAAAATACAGTAAATGAAAACAAATAGACAGGAAACGATCTTTAAAAACTTGATAATGAAAAAAGTGACATTTAGATAGAAAAGGTAGTTCATTGCAAAGAAAATTCATCTCTGCCCAAAATACCTGGATGTCTAAAAAATACAGTAAACGAAAACAAATAATGAAATAGACAGGAAATGGTCTTTAAAAACCTGATAATGAAAAAAGTGACATTTAGATAGAAACAGTAGTTTAATCCAAAATTAACTGATATAGTGCACACACAAAAACTAACCTTGTAAGAAGGTTAACAGTCAACTATTGTACATAACAAATGAATCATTTTAGCAAATACTTTTCTAATGTAATATAGTTAACATTGCATCCTTTAAAAAAACATGTTAAAGGTATTGTGACATGATGTTGGAAATTTGCATATTTGTCAGAACATATATATCTTATATCATTGAGCTCTGTTCGTTTTTGCAAAATAAATTATAAATGTATTAAAATTTTATTCCAAGTTATGGTAGTTTTTTTCTCTGGGATACGCCCCTAAAAATCCGTGCATTTCCGCAAAACGTCATCTTGACGTGACAACGGGAAAGCACGCTCCAACGTGCATTTAAATAATAATGGCGGAGCATGTCCGATCGCGTCTGAGATATATCATTTTAAGACAGTAAATCTTCCAAAACTCTCATTAATAAACCCTCCCCGGATAAAAAGAAACTACAGATGTTACCTGATCGCGCAGACATAATTTAAAAATACATACATAGCTACGTGTTTGCTCCGGGCTCTCGGCTAATGTTTCTTAGAAGCTATCTTGGCTAACAGAGTCCCTGACACCGGTCACGTCTGAGATATATCATTTTAAGACAGTAAATCTTCCAAAACTCTCATTAATAAACCCTCCCCGAATAAAAAGAAACTACAGATGTTACCTGATCGCGCAGACATAATTTAAAAATACATACATAGCTACGTGTTTGCTCCGGGCTCTCGGCTAATGTTTCTTAGAAGCTATCTTGGCTAACAGAGTCTCTGACACCAGTCACGTCTGAGATATATCATTTTAAGACAGTAAATCATCCAAAACTCTCATTAATAGACTCTCCCCGAATAAAAACAAACTACAGATGTTACCTGATCGCGCCGACATAATTTAAAAATACACNATTTCCGCAAAACGTCATCTTGACGTGAGACAAGCACGCTCCAACGTGCATTTAAATAATAATGGCGGAGCATGTCCGATCGCGTCTGAGATATATCATTTTAAGACAGTAAATCTTCCAAAACTCTCATTAATAAACCCTCCCCGAATAAAAAGAAACTACAGATGTTACCTGATCGCGCAGACATAATTTAAAAATACATACATAGCTACGTGTTTGCTCCGGGCTCTCGGCTAATGTTTCTTAGAAGCTATCTTGGCTAACAGAGTCCCTGACACCGGTCACGTCTGAGATATATCATTTTAAGACAGTAAATCATCCAAAACTCTCATTAATAAACCCTCCCCGGATAAAAAGAAACTACAGATGTTACCTGATCGCGCAGACATAATTTAAAAATACATACATAGCTACGTGTTTGCTCCGGGCTCTCGGCTAATGTTTCTTAGAAGCTATCTTGGCTAACAGAGTCCCTGACACCGGTCACGTCTGAGATATATCATTTTAAGACAGTAAATCATCCAAAACTCTCATTAATAAACCCTCCCCGGATAAAAAAAAACTACAGATGTTACCTGATCGCGCAGACATAATTTAAAAATACATACATAGCTCCGTGTTTGCTCTGGGCTCTTGGCTAATGTTTCTTAGAAGCTATCTTGGCTAACAGAGTCTCTGACACCAGTCACGTCTGAGATATATAATTTTAAGACAGTAAATCATCCAAAACTCTCATTAATAGACTCTCCCCGAATAAAAACAAACTACTGTACAGATGTTACCTGATCGCGCAGACATAATTTAAAAATACACACATAGCTACGTGGCCTGTATCTCGGCTATTGTTAGCTATCTGATTCGGCTAGCTTGTTAGCAGCGAACAAAAATAATCTGCCGTGATAATTGGCTTTATACACTCAAAGTGTATAAAGTAAAACAACATGAACTCACGTAAAATAAATAGTTTATAATCTAAAACACTACACACCTCCGATTATGTTTACACAAAGACTTACTCATCTCCTGGACAGTCTTCCGATGGTCCCTGCGTTGTTTCGACATGGTAGCTCCTGTGGGACTTTCTTCTGTAGATTTTCTTTTAAAAATAGTAGGAATAGCATCCGGTTTTAAAAGTCTTCTGAATCTTACTGGTAATCCTAAAGATTCTTTTATACCAGGTCTTTCCTGAAAACAATCGGCAGTGAAATGGTCGCTGCAGACATACAGTACGACTCCTGGAACCCACCGGTCCTTGTCTGGTCCATGGAAATGAATGTGTATGGCAAGCAGTTAACACACCAAACAAACGGGCAAGGCTCTGCCTTCTTCCCGTTGTCACGTCACACTGATGTGATGACGTATTGCGGAAATGCGTGGAATTTTAGGGGCGTATCCCAGCAAGTACCAGAGAAAAAATTAGCATAATTTAGAATAAAATTTTAATATATTTATAATTTATTTTGCAAAAACGAACAGAGCTCAATGATATAAGATATATATGTTCTGACAAATATGCAAATTTCCAACATCATGTCACAATACCTTTAAGAGTTGTGTTACGTTTACAGCAAGTACACCAGTACTGTACATGTTTGAGAAAAATGTTTACATTTAATGTCTTCTCACTTGAAATAAGCTGGTATCCTTTATAACACTGTAAAATGCAGGCAGCATGTAAAAATACTCCAGTTAATTTTTGAAGGTGTGAGTTGTGTTTTTTGTGTTTTTCAGAGGAGTGGTTGCGTCCTGTCATGAGGAAGGACAAGCAGGTGCTCGTTCACTGGGGCTTCTACCCAGACAGGTGAAAACAGGAGCAGAGGGCCTGAAGGGGCATTGACAAAGATTTTCGCTACACTGGATGAGCTTTCATTCTGTGTTTGTAGAATTTGCAAATTGTTTATTTTGTGTGTTTTATTAAACAATACATATGTGTATTCATAATAAATCAAACACAAAAAAAATCTAATTTTCAAGGCGTATTTTGATAATTGTTTTTGGTCCAGCAGCAAATTTTTCATTATTGTTCTGTTTTGTTAGCTATGACACGTGGGTGTCAGCTGGTGAGGTAGAGAGTGACGTGGAAGATCCTCTCAGCACCGACCGACCCTGGAAGGTGAGACGTCTTCTACCAAATGGATGTTTTTGGTATTGAAACCTTAACTGCATTTCAGAGGAAAACTGTTATTTAAACTACAAAATATGAAATTAAAATGAGCTTTTAGATGAAAAAAACTAAAACTGGTTTGTCCAAACTATACTTTTCACATTTATAAAATTCCTCAGTGTTGGCCCTTCTGCTTTTATATTCTGTTCATCACAAAACATAAATTTGGTTTAAACAAATAAATAAAAAAAAGCTTTATCTAATTAATTTGATTGATTTAATCAGTATTGGTATCAGTATAAATCAATGAAAGTTATCTAGTTTGAAACGCCGATGAAAATCAGCAAAACTTTGTTGTGTTTAACTTCTCATCGTTGTTGAATTTCCAATCAGGTTCACGCCAAGTGGGTTCAGGACACAGATGCCTTCAACGAGTGGATGAACGAGGAAGACTATGAATTGGACGAGAACAAGAAGCCAGTGAGCTTCAGACAGAGGATCTTCCCCAAAGAGGAAGAGGTTTGTGTTGCATGCGTTTCACTTTTAAGTTTGAGGTTTTTTTTTTGTATTTTATCATTTCACCTCAAAATTACTGTGAATATCTGCAGCTTTCCTGACTGAGCAGCATTTCTGTCAAAGTTTATGCACATTACTGATTCCTGCACTGTATGCA
The DNA here is from genome assembly GCA_038048925.1 of Garcialebias charrua. NCBI lineage: Eukaryota > Metazoa > Chordata > Actinopteri > Cyprinodontiformes > Rivulidae > Garcialebias > Garcialebias charrua. The sequence goes on from JBBPBX010033917.1 coordinate 28,801, forward strand.
ACCACAGTTATTTATTTATTTTTTGTTGAAGAGCTTGTGTGAATGTTTTTGAGTGAAGATGTTTTTTGTTGCAAGCTTGTGTTGTGTGTAGCTTTGCCGTGTGGATCGTTGTTTGTTGGCTTCCTTTGTTCATATTTGGCTTCAGTCTGTTGGTCATCCTTTTCAAACTTTTCCTCGCACTTTGCCGTCTTTTGTTACATTTCAGGGTTCCTGTCCATGTTTAGAGAAGGAATATACTGTACAGTAGTCCCTTGCTACTTTGCAGTAGTCCCTTGCTACTTTGCAGTAGTCCCTTGCTACTTTGCAGTAGTCCCTTGCTACTTTGCAGTAGTCCCTCGCTACTTCACATTAGTCCCTCGCTACTTCGCAGTTTGTTTATCGCGGACTCGCTGTATCGCTGTTTTTCAAAACAAGATTGGACATGACCCACAATTGGCTGATTGATGGATGAGCCGCACGGTTGTCATGGAACTTTCCAGAGAGCAGGAGGCCGGGCTGCGACAGAGTGAGTCCGACCAGATGAGTCTGCTGTCGGACACATGAGCTGGGAACGGTCGGTGGACTCTAGCGGCCGAAAGTGGCACTGCGCCCCTAGCGGCCAAAAGTGGTACTGCTCCATTTTTTTTTTTGTCAGAATGAATGGAAACGGTCATATCTCAGCCAAAAATTGGTCTAAAAATATGGGGGAAAAATCCCTAAATATGTCGCTTCGCCCCATAAGTCGCAGGACATGAAAATTAGTTTAAAAAAACTGCGACTTATCGGCCAAAAAATATTGTATACTGTATATATATACTTTTTTTTTGTAATTATTATTTTTATTAGATTTTTGAAAGCAAAGAAAATGACAATCAGACCTAGCAAATTACGACAAATCTGTTTTGTTGTCCGATATTCTTTTATTCAGTTTCAAGGAATTTAACCTGACCAAACTGCAGTGAACCACAGTTTAAGGTCTGTTTTAATGAGATGTCAGTGTTCAGGAACCCTGCTTTTGTCGTCCACCACCCCACATCCTCCCCCACCTGCTGTTGTTCTCCTACTGCGTCCCCTCCTTATGTGTGCAGCCAGTCCATCCTCTCATACTGCGGCTCTTTCTCTCATCCTCCATACCTCGCTTTCTGCACTGCTCGGGGTTTGTCTGATCAGTCTTCCCGTACACCTGATCGCAAGGAGCGCAAGGCAAACTCTGCCAGCAAGAAGAGGAGACGCTCGCCTTCTCCACCCAGCACTCCTGCAGAGTCCCGTAGGAAGGGAGGAAAGAAGGGGTAAGAAGTCCAGTTTGGTGCTGGAGAATAAATTAGCATATAGGTTTTTAACTGTTTTATCTGTTTTAACGCTGCTCAAAAATAAAAGTGCAACAGGTCTCAGAGAGTCAACAGCTAGACTTTATTAGTCCAGGTTTAGGTGGGGGCTTGTGCTACAAAGAAAAGCTAGTACCGTATTTTCCGCCCCATAAGTCGCTTTAGTCCAATACTGTATGTCCAATAAATTGGAAAAATCCATAATGTCGCTTCGCCCCATAGGTCGCATCTATTATGAGTCACCGCTGACGCATTGTGTATGTTCACGCGCGTAGCCAGGGGGGGTTCGCTCGGTTCGAACGAACCGCCCACTTTGCCTATGAAGTCCCGCCTAGGGATTTTATGAGGGGGCGGTTGGTTTAAAGGAAACGTGGACCTTGAAAGAGCAACACGCCTCGGTGGTTCACTGGAAACGCGTCTGGTTGCCGCTCCAAACCTTTTCTCGACTCGGGTTCGAACCTCACTTGGTTGAACTTATTTTACGTTTGTCTTTTATTGGATAAAAAAAAAAAAAAAAGGAGTTAATATGCCTGTGGTTAACACAAACTCCTTTTTTTTTATCCAATAAAAGACAAACGTAAAATAAGTTCAACCAAGTGAGGTTCGAACCCGAGTCGAGAAAAGGTTTGGAGCGGCAACCAGACGCGTTTCCAGTGAACCACCGAGGCGTGTTGCTCTTTCAAGGTCCACGTTTCCTTTAAACGAACCGCCCCTCATGAAATCCTGGCTACGCCCATGATGTTACGTGTCACCGCTGAAAACCCGAAATGTGGGCCGTGACGTTTTGCCCTGTTGCATATGGCGGCCACAGGAGCGTGCACGGAAGGACTTTAAACGGTAAAAATAATTATTTGTTTGCTGAAAATTATAGCAAAGATGTGTCTTGGCTTAACCTTTCCTTAATAAATGCACGTAATTGTCAAATCAGCTGGATTTAAAAAGTAGTTTTGCTACGTGCACCCGCGCAGGTGGGACATTTCTTTAAAATTTGACAAGATAAACACTTAAAATATATGTTAGCTGACATTATAGCAAAAGTGTTTCTGAGCTTAACCGTTCCTTAATAAATTCACAAAATGGTCAAATCAGCTGGATTTAAATTGTTTCGCTTTGACATCTTCCAAACGATCGCGCGCTGCGAAAATAAATTATAAATAAATCGAATTTTTGCTCAAATATCTCCTACAGCTAATAGGTTGTAAATATCCATCCAGTGATTACTTTCTGTAAGTTTCATCAAAATCTGTTGTGTGGTTCTTGAGCTATTTTGCTAACAAGGTAACAGTAGTTCAGACCTCCAGAAAGCAGGAGGCCGTGCTCCGGCAGAGTGAGGCCGACCAGAGGAGGCTTCTGTCGGACACATGAGCTGGGAACGGTCGGTGGACCCTAGTGGCCGAAAGTGGTTCTGCTCCATTTTTTTCGTCAGAATGAATGGAAAAGGTCATATCTCAGCCAAAAATTGGTCTAAAAATATATATGCAGAAATTCTTGAGTTGAATTTAATACCTTTTTAATACCTTTTTAATACCATCAAAATATTTTTAATACCATCACGGCACTGAGCTGTAACCGTAGCAGCAACCTCTTGTACTTCAGTTTAGAGCAACTAATTGTAAAGTGATAAGATTACTGTCGTTTTCTTCCTAAACTTTGGTAGTACAGTACATGTAGTTTTATAACAATTACTGGATACATCAAGTTGCTTCTTGCCTCAATAAAAGCACTGGCCTACTTGTTATTTAAATCTAACCCAAGAGAAAAAGTTCAATTGTTCCCACACATAACATATCTCTAATGACAAACAAAAAAACTGTAAACTTTTAAAACAGAACAGTTTAGTAAAAATAATTCAACACTGAACACATACACAATTCAAAAGAGGGAGAAAAATAATAACTACTGTATTTTTCATCCTGTAAGTTGCAGTTTTTTTTGCATAATTTACATGCCCTGCAACCTATACCAGTACCATACCAGTTTATTTATAAAGCACTTAAAAATACAGCAGCAGCCGTCCGAAGTGCTGTACAAGAATAAAAACAAGCACAAAACAATAAAAACAATCAATCTCAATCATATAAATATCGGTACATCACAAGTAAAATAATACAACACTAAAACAGAGATGTGAACTCATTCTGGTTTAAAAGCCAATGAAAACATATGTGTTTTTAAACGAGTTTTAAAAACAGATATTGATGGGGCCTGCCTGACCTTCAGTGGCAGCTCGTTCCACAATTTAGGAGCCAGAGCTGAAAATGCTCTGTCTCCTCTGGTCTTATAAAAGGTTTTTGGGACTGCTAAAAGCATCTGGTCAGCGGATCTGAGAGCACGTGATGGCACATAAAGTTGAAGCAGTTCAGACAGATAAGAGGGACTAAAACCGTTCAAAGACTTAAAAACAAACAATAAAACTTTAAAATGGATTCGAAACTGGACAGGAAGCCAATGAAGGGACATTAAAACTGGAGTGATGTGCTCACGTCTGCCTGTACCAGTCAAAAATCGTGCAGCAGCATTTTGTACCAGCTGCAACCGAGAAAGCGAGGCCTTATTTACTCCAATCAGAAGAGAGTTACAATAATCCAGGCGTGAAGTAATAAAAGCGTGGATTACGGTCTCTAAGTGGCGTCTAGAAAGGAGGGGCTTGATTTTTGACAGGCGCCTCAGATGAAAGAACGAGGACTTAACCATGCTGTTGATGTGACAGTCCAGTTTCAGGCAGGGGTCAATTTTCACTCCTAGATTTGTCACAATCGACTTTTCATATGGGGCCAAAGAGGAAAAATCAAAAGTGGTGGGACTGTCAGGAGCACTAGATCTAAAGACCATAACCTCGGTCTTTTTATCATTAAA
>JBBPBX010033918.1:0-17011 GCA_038048925.1 Garcialebias charrua
TCCCGCAACATACGGAATGACCACTGGTCTGGGTTCCTTCTTTTCACCTGATGGCTGGCTGGAGTCCTGTTTGGGTTTCTTCTCTGCTTTCAGGAAGGCCCAGTTAGGATATCCACATTTCTCTAGAGCCTGTTTTGTGTGTGATTTCTCCTTCTGTCTGGCTCCTGAGTTAGTGGGGACGCTGTCTGCTCTGTGGTACAGAGTCCTGATGACTCCTAACTTGTGCTCCAGAGGGTGATGGGAGTCAAACTGTAAATACTGGTCTGTGTGAGTGGGTTTGCGGTACACCTCAGTTTGCAAATTTCCTCTATCAGAAACTGAGACCTCACAGTCCAAGAAAGCCAACCTGCCATTTTTTACATCTTCTCGTGTGAACTTGATATATTTATCCACAGAGTTGATGTGATCAGTGAAATGTTGGACTTCCTGAGATTTAATTTTAACCCAGGTGTCGTCAACATACCTGAACCAATGACTTGGTGGTCTCCCTGAAAAGGATGTCAAAGCTCTCTTTTCTACCTCCTCCATGTACAGGTTGGCAACAATAGGAGAAACTGGAGACCCCATAGCACACCCATGTTTCTGCCTATAATATTGCTCCCCATATGTGAAGTAGGTTGACTGCAGGCACAGTTTCAAGAGTTGACACAGTTGCTCTGTGGAAAGCGTGGTCCTGCTGTTCAGAGTGGTGTCTGATTTTAACCTTAAACAGACCACCTCTACTGCATCATCAACAGGTGGCCTCCGGGTTCAACTGTCCCCCACTTACAATGCTGTTATTGCTAGTATCACTCAGCCCTCTGTGAATAGCAAACAACCATCAGGGTGTTAACGATCCATCGTCAGGCTGATGGTCCTCCTTGATCATGTGAGCAGCTGGTTTCGGCTGTCATCAGCCAACTGGTTGATCCACTGTGGGAGGGTGCTATTTATAAGACTGAGCTGAACACAGCTTCTCAGACTGAGGAAGTCTTTCGGACGAAAGACGAAACGTTTCTACAGGTTTTTTTTGCTTTGTTTTTTGAATGTCCAGAGGAACAGACAGCTTTTTTGGATTGCTGTGTATTGTTTTGTTCTGTGGGGTTTTCAACTATAGATTTGAATAAAATTATTTTAAAGCAATCCTGACTAGCTCAACTAGGAAACATACACAGATGACAAAATGTGGCATTATTATTATTATTATTATTATTAGCAACCCACCATATTGTGAAAACAGAGGCAGTTTTTAAACAGTTTAAACATACATTTATTATGGCATTACATATAAACAGCAACATTATGCTTAACACTTTGAATAACATACTTTTACATTCTAAAAAAGTAAAAATACATTTTGCATATTTAACATTAATTCAACCGTTCAACCACCAAGTGGAGGAGTTTAAGTATCTCGGGATCTTGTTCACGAATGAGGGAAAACTGGAGCGTGAGATCGATAGGCGGATAGGTGCAGCGTCCGCAGTGAAGCGGGCGCTGTACCGGTCTGTCGTGGTGAAGAGAGAGCTGAGTCAAAAGGCAAAGCTCTCAATTTACCGATCGATCTACGTTCCCACCCTCATCTATGGTCATGAGCTTTGGGTTATGACCGAAAGAACAAGATCTCGGATACAAGCGGCTGAAATGAGTTTTCTCCGCAGGGTGGCTGGACTCTCCCTTAGAGATAGGGTGAGAAGCTCAGTCATCCGGGAGGGACTCGGAGTAGAGCCGCTGCTTCTCCACATCGAGAGGAGCCAGTTGAGGTGGCTCGGGCATCTGGTTAGGATGCCTCCTGGACGCCTCCCTGGTGAGGTGTTCCGGGCATGTCCCACCGGGAGGAGACCCAGAGGAAGACCCAGGACGCGCTGGAGGGACTATGTTTCTCGGCTGGCCTGGGAACGCCTTGGGATTCCCCCGGAGGAGCTGCTCCAAGTGGCTGGGGAGAGGGAAGTCTGGGCCTCCCTACTTAGGCTGCTACCCCCGCGACCCGACCCCGGATAAGCGGAAGAAGATGGATGGATGGATGGATGGATCAATTATTTATACAAATTAATCCCATTAAGCCTCTGGGACTCATTTACCAGAGAGACCTGAATTTTAAACGAAGAGTGATGACAACAATGGACAATGACAACAATAGACAATCATAAAGGATGCGTACAAAATATATATATATATAAATATATATTTAAAAAAATAATATTCATTTTATGAGATGTGTGATGTAAGGCCGGAGAAGACGTCACAGGCGTCGAGGTAAATGCGGTGGGCTCTTGGTGAAGCTGAGGACTGTTTTGGCAAGTTCGCCGGGAGTATTCCTGTCCCAGATTGGATCATTTCCTGGTCTGCATGCTTCGCGGCGCTCCTTGGACCCTGTTGATTCCTGGCTGGTACCTGGTGTCGACTCGGATCAACATTTCTTTCCTCCACATCTTACTCCTCCACATCTGCGCTGGCGAGGTGCCAACCTTGGAATTCTGCGACACCTTGCTCGGATTAATTCTTCCACTGCTTCGCCGGACCAAGTTCCCATCAGGATGGGTCTGGTAAACGCAAGATCTGTTGCAAACAAAACTTTTATTCTGAAGTATTTTTATTCGTCTCAGGGTTTGGACTTTCTCTCTATGACGGAAACATGGATTTCCCCGGATGAGTCCAGTGTTTTTTCAGAACTATTACCCCATGGCTGCTCATATTTTAATACCCCAAGGCCCTCGAGTCGTGGAGGAGGTTTGGCTGTTATTTATAAATCATGATTTGACTGTAAGCAACTGTCCCTCCCGACTGCGTTTTCTACCTTTGAACTGAGCATGTTTGAGCTCGGCTGCGCTCCTCCGCTTCTTCGCGCAGTCATCTACAGGCCTCCTAAGTATAAGAGCCGTGAGCCGCCTGGCCTTGTGGTGCGGACACAACAATCTCACTCTCAACGTGGAGAAGACAAAGGAGATTGTTGTGGACTTCAGGAAGAGGGATGCCCAACATGCCCCTCTGACCATCAACAGCACCACAGTGGAGAGAGTGGACAGCACCAAGTTCCTGGGAGTGCACGTCTCAGAGGACCTGTCCTGGAGCAGGAACACTGCATCACTGGCCAAGAAGGCTCACCAGCGTCTCTACTTTCTCCGCAAGCTGAAAAGGGCTGGAGCTTCAACCCCCATCATGTGCACCTTCTACAGGGGAGCCATAGAAAGTGTCCTGACCAGCTGCATCACGGTGTGGTTTGGTGCATGTACTGCATCCTGCCGCAAGAGCCTCCAGCGCATCGTGAGAGCAGCTGAGAAGATCGTCGGCACCTCCTTCCCCTCACTGCAGGACTTACACAGCAACCGCCTCACTCGGAAAGCCCTCTGCATGGCAGGTGATCCCACACACCCACTACACAGCTGCTTCAGACTGCTGCCATCAGGGAGGAGACTGAGGAGTCTCCAGGCTCGAACCAGCAGACTGAGAGACAGCTCTGTTCATCAGGCAGTCAGGATGCTAAACACTCTGCCTGCTCTGCCTCCCCTCCCATTTGAACTGCCTTAACACAAAAAACTTTCTCACACATTACCACACAACACAAAGATTTTAACACTGGACTCTGTGTCATCAAACGGGTTATTCACTAAACTCTCGGTCATGTGCTCATTCAGTTTGCACTACTTCTCATATTTGCACTAATGTTTGTATTACATTACTGCCTATAGTCATACTACTGTTTACATTCACTGTTTACATTTATTAATACTGTTTACATTTATTACTACTGTTTACATTTATTACTACTGTTTACATTTACACTACTTTTATATCTACACTACTGCTGATACATATACAGTATTCTCTGACCAGCCTTATTTAAGGATGCCCAATGTGCCTTACTGCATATGCCACTTTGCCTCTATACCAACATCAACTACCTCATACATATACTGTGTACATTAACTCATATGCTGCTTTGCCACTCTTTGCAAATGTCAATGCTAGAACCTTCAGTTTATTTTATAGATATACTTTTTATACTTTTTATACTACTATGCAAAAACTCAGGACAGTATTACACTTTTATTATTTCATTTTATGCTTATGTTCATTAAATGTTTAGTGTTTTAGTGTTGGTGTAAATTTTCATACTTTTATACTACTATGCAAAAACTCAGGACAGTGTTACACTTTTACTATTTTATGCTTATGTTTATTAAATGTTTTAGTGTTTTAGTGTTTAAATGGTTACTGTTGCACCGAGGGACTGAGAGAAACGCAATTTCAATCCTGTGTATGTCCTGTACATATTACAGTTCTGACAATAAAGTTGACTTTGACTTTTGACTTTGAATAAGGACTTCATATGGGACTTTTTTCATTTCTTGAGTGATTACATATCCAAATATGAGCAAGTTTTATTTTTTGGAGATTTTAATATTCCCATGTGCTGCACTGGAAAGCCACTGGTGAAGGATTTCTTAGATGTAGTGGATGCTTTTGACCTCACTCAGTCAGTAAAAGGCCCAACCCATGAATGTACGCATACCCTGGACCTTGTCTTATCTTATGGTTTATTTATTTTTAACTTGGAAATTGGTGATGCATTGTTTTCAGACCTCATGCCAATTTTATTTGATTTTATTCCTGTTTTTAAACCTGTTAAACCCTGTGCTCCTGCTCGAAGCTGCCGTGTTTTTAACTCATCCTCTGCTGCTCATTTCTCCACTGTCTTTAATCGTTTAGATTCTCAGCTCTCTGTGTCTCTCAGCACTGAGGAGCTTTCACTATATTTTGATTCTTTATGCAACACTGTTTTGAATGATGTAGCCCCAATTAAAATTAGGCGTTGAAAGCCTAGATCTGACCCATGGTTGAGCGACCATACCCGTGCCATTAGGCAGGTATGTAGGAGAAATAAACCCAAATGGAGAAAGGACAAACTCCAAGTCTCTTTTGATATGCTGAGAGAGAGTTGGCGTCGCTATCAACGAGCTTTGAAAACAGCCAGAGCCAAATATTTCTCTAATATTATTGTTATGTAGGGATATCGCGACTGTACAATATTCCAGATGAAAGATTTGAGTAGATTTTATCTGACACAAACTTATCATCAATAATTAAACGAGTTCTCTCTTTTTCAGTTTAATACCAATAATTCTGACTTTGGAGATGGTTGAGGAGCATCAAATGTAGAACCACTAGACTGAGGAACAGCTTCTACCCTGAGGCTGTCAGACTCATGAATAAATAAATAATAAGAATAAACACTGCAAAATGTCACATCATGTTGATGCTGATCTGTTTTCTTGTTGCTGCGTTCATCTGTGACCATCTGCTCATAATGACTCATGTTCAGTGGTGTCAAAAGTATTCACATTCATTACTCAAGTAGAAGTATAGATACTGGGATTTAAAATTACTTCTGTAGAAGTAGAAGTATCAACTCTAGCTTTTTACTCAAGTAAAAGTAAAAAAGTACTGGTTTCAAAAACTACTTAAAAGTATAAAAGTAAAAGTAGCGTAAGAAAAAGCAACAACAAAGACAAATGCTTAGGCTGCACCACACATACTATTGTATACAACCCCACCTCCCCCACAAAAATCATTTTTTTAGACTAGATTATATTATATTGTTAATGTTGAAAAACTAGGGGTGCACTAAGCTACCTGTCTTAACTGCATATATGCCCATTGAAAATAGGGTTGCCAACTCCTTGATAAATAAATAAGGGACACCTCTCGGCAGGGCTGGTCACCCCATTTAACCCCCCCCCCACACACACACACACACACACAAACACCCTGCCTGCCCCTCCTCACTTTGAAATCAACCTGAATTCATTTGGATACGTGTTTTTGAATTATAAAAATATGTATAAACAAATTATTACACAATTAACCATTTATTTTTAGTGCAAATAGAATTGCCAGAAACAAACATATCTTTTGAAAATTATGTATCTTTCTTAAACAGACCTCTGTCCTGCTTAATAACTTAAAACAGTATTAAATAACAAAAAATCAATACGAACATTCTGTAATAGTGCATTTAGTGCAACGTGCAAATAAAGTTTGTAGTAAATCTGTAAACATAAACACATTGTGCCTCAAAGGCCATGGCTTTCCACTTGTAGTAAAAATAAAAAACTTGTAAACTAAAACAGTGGAACGTTACATTATGGAGTCAACCTATTTTTTCCATTTGTTTTTCTGCTGAGATCGTGCTGCAGAGTGCCAAAGAGTAAAACTCTGAGCAAGACATTTCATAATTTAGACTGACAATGAGCTCACTTCTAATTAGTTCAGTAGAACATTTGTTTCGCACATCAGTCCACTTACTTTTCATGAAAGAGAAAATCCTTTCCACAAACCCAGTGGAAGATGGGATGCTGAGGACAAAGGATACAACAGCTGGATGTTGGAGAGGTCAGCTGCCTGAAGAACTTGCATCCACTTCTCTGCTGTTCCCTGGGACTGCCACCTTTCTTTCTCCTGAGGTGAGGTGGTGAGGTGGTCTATCAGGCTGTTTGCAGTCACACATTCCTCATACAGCTCATCCATAGACATGTTCAGCCTGCCAAAAGGTGTTAAAGTTCATTAGTGATACATAGCCTAGGTTATGTAGTGATAAATAAATGGAAAAACGTGTATTGTTTATATTTATAATTTAGCATTGTATTTAAACTACATTTTGAAATGTATTTATTAATTTACCTATATGAACTGTGTTTTTTTAAAGATGGACAAGGTTGTATGTTTGCATAGTGTAAAGTAAATTCACAATTATGTATTTATTTGTACGTGTCAATTGTACACTTTTGTTTATAACTATCAATAATTAAACATGGTTCACCACTACACTGGAAATTATTGAATTTTTACCTGCCAACCAGGTGAAGACTTTCAGTGATCTTCTCCACTTCCTCAAAGGATATTTTTCCAGATGCCAGAGAGAGGGGCTGAAGGTGAAAGAGCCAGTTTTCCTCTGAGAAGTCAAACCACTTCTGGACATAACTGATGGCAGTTTTTTTTTTTTTACATACCATATCTGCCTCTGGTGTTGCCCGGTGCAGAACAAATTGGTCAAGGGTTCTCCTGGTTTTGTTGTCTTTCACGTTTATATTTATTATACAACATTAGTATGTTACTAGGTCACTAGAAGTCAGTAATCAACTGATAAAAAAAAAAAAAATCTTTCAGCTTACCTCATTAGGCATGTAACGAGATCTCGTTGTACGAGATCTCGCGATATTAAACTCCCGCGATATCTCTCGTTGAGAGGTAACGTTATCTCGCGAGACGCTAATGCTAGCGCTAGCAGAGCCCCTAGCCAGTCAGTGTCACGGACAGCATGGCTTCGCCGGATGAAGTTGCTATAGAAGACGCCCCAACTACTGATTACAGTCCCGCAGACGCCTCTACATTGATGGAGGGTCCCAGCGCTGCCGACGCTGCCCCGGATGTAAAGACACACGTAAACACCGGTGTGACCGGTGTTGCCAGATAGAGTCCCACCCACCCAAAGCACTCTTTACCCGCAAAAGTCAGAAGGAAAATCGCGGTGAACCGCCCAATCTGGCAACACTGGTGAGTGACGACGGCTGCTGAAGCGGATATTATGTTCAATTTTTGGAAAGTCCTGCGTGAATATCTATATTCTACAAAAAAAAAACGGCAAAATGAAAGAAAAGTAACGAGGCTATTTTTAAAAAGTAAGGAGTAGAAAGTACCAGTAATTGCGTGAAAATGTAAGAAGTAGAAGTATAAAGTAGGCTGAAAAATAATTACTTTACTAAAGTATAGATAACTAAAATTTGTACTTAAGTAAAGTAACGAAGTATTTATACTTCGTTACTTGACACCTCTGCTCATGTTCGTGCTGCTGTTTATAATGATGTTTTTCTACTACATTAGGGCTTAGTGTATTACTAGCTGATGTCTCTCTTAGTTAATCCTAGATGTTATTATTGTTTTTCTCTTGCATTTGTGTTGGATGTAACTGGGACCCTGTGTACATAATCTCGTTTTCAACACATGTACTACATGCGGTGCAAATGACAATAAATTCTCTCTGACTCTGACTCTGACTCTAAAGACATGAAATGTTAAGTTATGTGCACAGCAGGACTGGACCATTTATTTAACAGAATCATAAATTACATCTCAACATTTGTACATGATTGGTTGATCAGGTTTCCTATAATTTACTTCAGGCCAGATGAAACATGCGTCCGTAATTTTCATAGGAACAACAGGACATAAGTTATGGGTGTTATTAACTTATACTCTGCTGGCACAATAAACTTAAAGTTTACTGTCTTAAAATAAGAAAGTTTCAGAGTAGGAGGAAGATGAAGGATGAGGAGAGGTACTATCTTGATGTGTTTTAACCAGAAACATGGCAGCTCTCCGGCCGATCTCGGCTACACGTTGGTACACTTGGCAAAGCATTTGACGACTTTGTTACCTCGTGAAGACGGTCAGTCCCCAGTTGGTCCAACTGGCCAGTTCGTTTACCGTTCTCAGCGTCTCCAGACGTCTGCCTTGACTCGAACCGAAGTGACCGCAATTCCTGGTTTGAGTTTCAGAATAAAACTTTCCTTGGAGGAAAATTCATTCAGATGGAGCTTTCCAGCTCTTGAATATGACTTATAACTGGGCATGTTATAAGTCTTTAACTGATGACGTGGTCATTAGCGTGTTGACCAGACGATCATCAGTTCTTTGGAGAAGACCATAGTTTGAGACTTACTCCAGCAGACTCTCCCAGTTCCAGCAAAGCTTAGAACTTTTAGAAAGGATCTGTGATCAGTGACTTGTCCTTCTCCGATTGGTTCAAACGAACCAGTGGATGAAGGTCACTCGGATAGGAGAGGATCAGTTTTTTTAGAACAGAGAAGAAGTTGTTTAGAATGAAGAGAGAGAAACAGATTAGACTGGAGCCAGCTTCATAAAACAACTGATTAAAACTGTATTCTAACTTCTAACAAAACTGAGGAGTTCAGTCTGACATATTAATTCACTTTCACCATTTGATTCATCATATGAAGAAGTGATCAACATTTTGAAATAGCATAAAACATGATCAAACAATGACAAGTTATTCTCAGAATTAATTCTGAATAACACACATTAAAAGGAAGTCTCTTCTGAAATAATATGTGTTTTTCTTCAAATAAATGTAATAAAATAGTGTCCACTCGTCTCCTTGAGGGCCTCAGGAGAAGTGTACCATTCAGAGTTTCAGAGAGATGTGAAAAGGTGTAAATCCAGAAAAGCCATATGGGCCTGTTCCACTACAGTCCCCCCTTTTGGAAGTCATAGCTTGTCCATGGGGATGAGTTCTAACACGAAAGGATACCACCAAATGTCTCTGATCTTGATGTAATCAAGCAAGTGGAAAAAAAATCAAAAAATGTAATCCCATAATGTTTTGGAAATTCCATACTGTTCATAGGTAATCCCATAGTGGAAAGCTTACAATCCTTTGGAAAACAAAGTCTTATAATCCACAGCGGTAATTCCACAGCGATAATTCCATATTGATTAGAGTTGTTGATTTCATCAGCAACAATTGTTTTAATCAGCATGTAGAGGGGATCCCTCGATTGATGCAGAGGAGGCGACCCTTAGCTTAAAGTTAAACTAAAATATAGAAAGAAAATATAGTTTGGTCTAAATGTCTGTTGTCCTTTTAGACGACGACGTAGGATTTGGTATTCCCTATGAATTTTGATGTCTATGGCGAGACTCATCAAAATGAATAGATCTAGAATAGAATCGATCGAATCGGTTCAATTTAGAAATTGCGAGACCAGTGTAGTTTATGGTACCTAAAGTATCTTTAAACTACATTGACTCTTCATTGACTGAGGTTTAACAAATGAAAACTGCATGTTGGCATAGTTAAATCCATTTAAGTCTTTAACTAACATTAATAAAAACTGAAAGTTATGCACCATAACTCATGTTCCCTGAAGGAAGGGAACGAGGTGAAACATACTTGCTATGGGAATTGCGCCCCCGCATGATTACCTGAAGGAATATACTCACACCTTTACGGCAGGGGCGTCAACGCCATGCCAGAGGCCCCGCCCTCTGGGTACTTAAGCGGCTGACGCCCATCTATCTTCCTCCAAAATTGCACTTCACCGAGCTTTCAGCATTGAAAGGGCCAGATATGTTGCACCTCGTTCCTTTCTTTCATGGAACATGAGTTATGGTGCATAACTTTCAGTTCCCTTTCAGTCTGGTCTCTCGGTGCAACATACTTGCTATGGGAAAGTAATCCATTCACGTCCTTGAAATGCTCAGTAAAATGCATGCTAGAGTGAACGTCTGCCCTTGACCAGCAGGCATCTCAAGGCTACTTTCTACTGTGTGTTAGAGAGGACAGCCTGAGTGACATCACACGCAGTAACATCCAAACTGTAATGCTTTGCAAAAGTGTTTAATGAGCTCCAGTTCACAGTAGCGCAGATGTCTGCAACTGGTACACCCTTGAACAATGACCAGGAAGTGGCCAAGCCCCGAGTGGAGTGAGCGTGCACCCCAGAGGGCACCTGTTGACCTTTGCTACTGTACGCCCTTTTAATGGCCTCAGTCACCCAATGTGAAAGGCGTTGTTTTGATAGGGCCTTTCCTGTAGCAGGTGCTGCAAAGCAGACAAACAGTTGATTTGTTTTTCTCCATTCGGCTGTTCTCTGCATGTAAGTACGTAAAGCTCTCACAGGGCAGAGAGCCTTCAGCTTTTCCTGTTCCTGAGTGAGGACGGGAGCAGGTGGGAAGGAGGAGAGATCAAAGTCTAGACTCCTGTGTTTCAAAGTCAAGACCTTGGGAGTGTATACAGGATTAGGCCTTAAGGTGACCTTTGACTCGTCAGGGATGAATCTGGTACACATTGGATGTACAGACAATGCATGGAGGTCACCCATGCATTTCTCCGAGCAAAGTACCAGGAGTAGAGCGGTTTTATAAGATAACAAATCTATCTTAACCTCGCTCAGTGGCTCGAATGGGGGGTCACAGAGAGCCCCCAAGACCAGGCCAAGATCCCAACCAGGGGTCAGAATCCTGCTGGGTGGTTTAGTCCGAAGCACACCTTTCATAAATTTTATTATGATTGGATATGCTCCAGGTGTCCTGTGTCCCCAGCCTTCGTGACAGGCTGAAATAGCTGATAGGAAAACTTTAATCATTGAGTAAGAATGACCTTTTTCCAGTAAGTCCTGAAGAAAGGTCAGGAGCTGAGCTAAGTCACCTGCATAAGAAATAATATTTCTTTCTGAGCACCAGGCTTCAAAAATACGCCACTTCTGTGCGTATAGAGACTATGTTGACACAGCACGGGCGTTTTGTATGTTTTTTACCACATTTTTCGGCAGGCCTGATGCCATCAGCTTGTTCTTTTCTGCCAACAAGCTGAAAATTTTCACAGTTCCTAGCCTAAGCGGCTGGACTGCCCCTTCTGGTGACATAGTTTGGCCCTGAAGAAAAGCAGTTGGTGCATCCAGTTCTCTTCCAATGACCTAGGAGGTTGTGAACCCCTGTGGGTCAACCAAGTTGGGAAGAGGGCTTCCTTGCCGATGTGCTACCAGGTTGCTCTGCTCGAAGGTAATCGAGGGCAGATGCAACCTGTCATCCGTATTAGGCAGAGTTGGAGCAGAAAGTCTATTTTTCCCCTCTAAGTTTGGGGTCATGGGACTGGGAGACTGCGAGTTTTGTAAACGAGCAGACCTCCTGACTCCAATCCGTTTTTTGGAATGGTCCAGTTTACTGGTCCTTGGCTTTAACAGAGCGTCGGAACCAGGCAAACCGACCGTGGTTTTAGTTTCACCCGTAGGGAGAATTTTGTTTGAGAGCAAAGCTGGATCAGCACAGAGAGGAAGGTCACGTGCTGTCTGATCACTGCTTGGACATTGCGTGTTCCTCATTAATAATAAAGGGGTAGGTGCAACGTGAGAACGTGGAGATGCTCCTTTTAGTTTGGCAGATTTTAGATTATTTGGTGATAGAGAGCCTAGTCCCCTTCCAAAAACAGGAAGAGAGATCTGATTCGACTCTGATTTGTTTATATGCACAGTAGCTTGAACACAATTGCTGCTGTGAAGGTGTGAAGCTTGTGGCTGCCTGTGGGCATCTGACGTGGCTCCCCCGTTGTTAGATTCTGTCGGCATGCCTCCCTGAGGTGCGGACACGTCACGTGTTCGCCTGGTTAGTGTATTGGCTGCCCCGTTATTCACAATGGAGCAAGGGCTTGAGCACGTGACCCTCTTCACCTGTCTCCGTGAGGGGTGTGTGGGGTGCTTGCAGATGCCTCTGTGTCTGTTTACTGCAGATGAATCAGAGGCACCCTGCTAGGGTTTATTGATTAGGCTAATAACCCATGGGCTGTGAGGGAGGGGGGAAAATGGCCCCCTCCCTTTATGATGGCTGGCAGGCCAGAGGGACCTGTTTTGCTGAAGTTATTTGTGTGTTGTTGTTGTTGTTGTTGTGTTTTTGTTTTTTTTTTGAGAGTCAATAAAACAGAGAGGGGCTGTTTTATGAACTTTATTCGTGCTTATGTGCAATGACGTACATGATTCTATGTCACTCATAGTAGAGAGAGCATGATTTGTGCATGGGATAGATTTACCAGCTTTTTGTACCGTGTTACAAATAAAGTCTGGACATGAAGGGATCATTCCCAATACCACGTGGGCGGGTGATCGTGTAATGTGGGAACGTGGACCTGGTTCATCAGGCACGTGTCTGTCTGGTGTCCCGGTTCGCCGAGGAGGCGCTGTGTCTGACCGCCTGGCGGGGAACAAACCTGTTTTTGCTCCATGCATGCTCGGTGCGAAGTTGGCCCGACGGAGGTCTCGGCCGGGGCTCCTCCTCGTATGCTGGCCGCTTCTGCGGTGGGGCACGCGTTGCCGAGCAGTGTCGAGGCTGCGTAGGTCTACCTCCAGCAGACTCCCTTGGGGGGGCGAAGCTTCTCTGGGGAATTCCCACACGGAGAGCTTCGGCCTGTCTGCGCCTTTGGTCCAGCTTGGTCTGAATTCGCTCCAAAGCTTTACCAAATAATCCCGTCGGCTCTGTCGAGTGGTGGAGAAAAGGCACCTGTTGTCCCTCAGGGAGATCCGTTAAAGTCATCCACAGGTGGCAAATCGCAATGACCACTTCCGCCATGCCCCTGCCTTGAGCAACAGCGGCTGTCCCCATCATGCGGAGTACAAAGTCTGTTGCCCTGCGGGCTTCGTCCAGCAAGTCGGCAGCAGCCTGCTTGTCCGTTGTTACCTGCAGCTGCTGTAGCTTTTCCGCTAGGTAAGCCTGCATCAACGCGGACGCGTTCATGGCGTGCGCCGCGAGTCCCTGAGCTCTGTAGCACTTCTTGAGTAGAGACGCTGAAGCTCGACAAGCCTTGCTGGGGAGAGTTGGTTTTGTCCCGGATGACTTAGAAGCCAGGTGAGACGCTAGTGTGTCCTCAATCTGAGGCACGTTAGCTATTCCCACCTCATCCATCCCGTTGACGTCGAGGAACTGTGAGAGAGGAAGGAGCATTGGAGCTCTTGGTTGAGTCCAGGTGCGAGTTAGTTCTGTGAGGAAGTCCGGGAACACGGGCATCCTTTGCCTCGTGGCGGCCTGCTGCTTCAAGTAAAAATAGTTTCCTGCCAGCCTCGTGACCCGTTGGCGAGACGGAGGCTCGGGCCATGGGATGTGCAACGCGTCCGTTGCTCTACGGCACAGGTCGAACAGAGCAGGGATGGAAAAGTTGGTTTCTGGGAGCACAGGTACCGGGGTGCGGGAGAGATCTTCTCCCTGATCCTCCAGTTCCACGTCTGCGTCCTCCGCTGAAAATTTGCCTGAGGCTGAAATCGAGATCTCGTCCTCGTTCATCATGCCTCGGGTGTCGAACTCGACTGTTAAGTCCATCATAGGAGCCAGCATGTCAGGGCTGTCACCCCATTCGACTCGCGTGCTGTCATGAGCGATTACATGTCCAAATATGAGCAAATTTTATTTTTAGGAGACTTTAATATCCCGGTGTGCAGCCCTGGAAAGCCGTTGGTGAAGGATTTTTTAGATTTAGTGGATGCATTTGGTCTCACTCAATCAGTGAAGGGCCCAACGCATGAACGTACACACACCCTCGACCTTGTCTTATCTTATGGATTGTCTATTTTAAACTTGGAAATTGGTGATGCATTGTTTTCCGACCATATGCCAGTTTTATTTGATTTTATTCCTGTTTCTAAAGCTGTTAAACCCTGTGCTCCTGCTCGAAGCTGCCGTGTTTTTAACTCATCCACTGCTGCTCATTTTTCCACTGCCTTTAATCATTTAAATTCACAGCTCTCTGTGTCTCTCAGCACTGAGGAGCTTTCACTACATTTTGATTCTTTATGCAACACTATTCTGAATGATGTGGCCCCAATTAAAACTAGGCGTTCAAAGCCTAAATCTGACCCGTGGTTGAGCGACCATACCCGTGCCATTAGGCAGGTATGCAGGAAAAATGAACGCAAATGGAGAAAGGATGGTCTCCAAGTCTCATTTGATATGGTGAGAGAGAGTTGGCGTCGCTATCAACAAGCTGTAAAAACAGCCAGAGCCAAATATTTCTCTGACATTATTGTTGCCAACTCTCACAATCCCCGTGTTCTTTATGATACAATCAACACGGTCCTAAATTCACATGAACCAGTTCCTATTGAAGCATCTAAAGAACTGTGTGATAAGTTCCTTCAATTTTTTTTGGACAAGGTTACAAACACTAGGGCTTGTATTTCTTTTCCTTCCCATGACCCTTCCATTCTGGTCCCCTGTCCTGCACTTTTTGATCATCTGGAGCCTATTTCTCTCTCCTACCTGGAGAAAATTGTCACCAGTATGAAACCATCAGATGATGGTTGATGTTGTACCTCCTTGTTTTTTTAAGGAGGTATTTTCTACAGTTGGCTCTTTTGTTCTAATTTTGATCAATAGCAGCTTAATGTTTAGCGTGGTGCCAGGCAATTTTAGACAGTAGGTAGGACTGGAAAGCACCTTGCATGGTAGTCTGCCGCCACCGGTTTATGAATGTGTGTAGCATTCAATATATGTGTAGCACTTTGAGATTTTCAGTAATGAAAAGTGTGTTATAAATTGAATTAATTATTATTATTATTATTATTATTATTATATGCTGTGGTTCAGCCATTATTGAAAAAACCTGGCCTTGATCCTACCTCTTTGTCCAACTTTAGGCCAATTTCAAAGTTACCTTTTATTTCAAAAATATTGGAAAAAGTTGTTTACACCCAGCTGAAGGACTTTTTGGATGAATTTAAAATTTTGGAGGTCTTCCAGTCTGGTTTTAAAACCTACCATAGCACTGAATCTGCTCTTCTAAGGGTTTTTAATGACATATTTTTATCGCTGGATTCTGGAAACTGTGTTTTACTTGTGCTTTTAGATTTAACAGCTGCTTTTGACACAGTCGACCATGAAATTCTTATCGCCAGATTGGAGCAATGGGTGGGCATCACTGGCTCAGCTCTGCAGTGGTTTAGGTCCTACCTTTCAAATCGAAGTTTCAGTGTGAAGATTGATAATTTTACCTCTGCATCTGCTGCCCTCCCCTGGGGTGTACCCCAGGGATCTATCCTTGGTCCTCTTCTCTTCTCACTTTACCTTCTGCCACTCGGTTCTATTTTCAGAAAGCATGGTGTGCAGTTTCATTTGTATGCGGATGACTGTCAAGTCTATTTTCCTGTAAAACAAAATGGCTCCACGCAGTCTCTTCTGGACTGTCTTGGTGACATTAGAGGGTGGATGGCGCTTAATTTCCTCCATTTTAATGATAAAAAGACCGAGGTTATGGTCTTTAAATCTAGTGCTCCTGACAGTCCCACCACTTTTGATTTTTCCTCTTTGGCCCCATATGAAAAGTCGATTGTGACAAATCTAGGAGTGAAAATTGACCCCTGCCTGAAACTGGACTGTCACATCAACAGCATGGTTAAGTCCTCGTTCTTTCATCTGAGGCGCCTGTCAAAAATCAAGCCCCTCCTTTCTAGACGCCACTTAGAGACAGTAATCCACGCTTTTATTACTTCACGCCTGGATTATTGTAACTCTCTTCTGATTGGAGTAAATAAGGCCTCGCTTTCTCGGTTGCAGCTGGTACAAAATGCTGCTGCACGATTTTTGACTGGTACAGGCAGACGTGAGCACATCACTCCAGTTTTAATGTCCCTTCATTGGCTTCCTGTCCAGTTTCGAATCCATTTTAAAGTTTTATTGTTTGTTTTTAAGTCTTTGAACGGTTTTAGTCCCTCTTATCTGTCTGAACTGCTTCAACTTTATGTGCCATCACGTGCTCTTAGATCCGCTGACCAGATGCTTTTAGCAGTCCCGAAAACCTTTTATAAGACCAGAGGAGACAGAGCATTTTCAGCTCTGGCTCCTAAATTGTGGAACGAGCTGCCACTGAAGGTCAGGCAGGCCCCATCAATATCTGTTTTTAAAACTCGTTTAAAAACACATATGTTTTCATTGGCTTTTAAACCAGAATGAGTTCACATCTCTGTTTTAATGTTGTATTATTTTACTTGTGATGTTCTGATATTTATATGACTGAGATTGATTGTTTTTATTGTTTTGTGCTTGTTTTTATTCTTGTACAGCACTTCGGACGGCTGCTGCTGTATTTTTAAGTGCTTTATAAATAAACTGGTATGTATGGTATGTAGAGCCATGTTCTCGAGCTCCGGCGTGGGAGTGAGAGGCTCCGTGGTGTCCGTATCCGCTGGTACTGCTGAAGTGCCCATGGCTTTGGCGACGAGGTCAACCCGGTGCCGCAGCACCGCATCCAGCATCAGGTTGCAGTGTGGGCAAAAGTCGGGCGTATCCAGCGCTGTTTTTGCATGAAGCATTCCCAGGCAGACTGGACAGGCCTCATGGGTGTCCGTCGACACGAGGGAGAAACCGCAGACGCTGGGACAGGTGCGCGAAGTTGGGTTCGCCGTCCCGTTGGTTTTCCTTGGAAGTCTTGCCTTTCGCTTTCCTTTCTCCGGAGACATGTCCGAGATAAGGCGAGCGA
>JBBPBX010033918.1:17335-32960 GCA_038048925.1 Garcialebias charrua
CATCTCTTTCGCTGGCTAGCTCGCTAGGAGTTAGCGAAGTAGCTTTTTTCTTGTGGTGTAGTTAGCGCTGTCAAGCGAAGCAATCTGTAGAGGGAGGAGAAGAAAATACTTTGGGGTTAAGAGAAAATGTGCCAGACTAGCTTTCGCTAGTTAAGTAATATGCAGGAATAATTCTCTGTGTGCTCTGTGCAGGGAGCAAGCTCACCTCAAGTTGAGCGATGAAGCAATACAGAAGTCCCGCAAAGAGGTAGTTCAGGTTTAGCGAGGTGAAGGGCAAAAAAGAGGCAGGTGGATGGGCGTCAGCCGCTTAAGTACCCAGAGGGCGGGGCCTCTGGCGCGGCATTGATGCCGCGGCATTGATGCCCCTGCCGTAAAGGCTTCAGGTAATCGTGCGGGGGTGCAATTCCCATAGCAAGTATGTTGCACCGAGAGACCAGACTGAAAGGGAACCTCTTTTGGCTGGGAGTGTTCAGAAAACAATACCAAATTTCAATAATAGCAAAAGTAGCAATTAAGCAACTAGAAAACAACGTTTCACTGCTTCAACTCACTCCTGTCGTCAGATTCCAACATGTACCACACAAGAAAACAGGTCTTAGCTTTATAACCGATGTCAATTAAATCCCGCAGATTTAAACAGTTGTTAAAGTTAGTTTTTTGTTGTGGGTGTTTAGGCTTAGCATTTCTAAGTTCTAGTTGGTGCCGTTTCTTTTCGCGACAAATATAGTTTAAACTGTTTTGTTTATTTACTATCTTGTGCTTGGACGACCTTATTATCCCATGAAGTCTGTGAGTTTGCGAGATCTTGTATCGTTTGTGGGGTTATTGAAATCTTTGTCTTTGTCTTGGGCATGACCTAACATCACCCCCCTAAGGTCATGGGGGACCACGAACACAGGTGAGGACGTCCGTCCATGGGCACAAGTTAGGATGCCATTGTTTAGTTTAAGCTGTTTTCGCAGCTGAGAGTAGACAGTACACAGGAACCCTTTAGGTTTCGGCCAACGTTTCTTCTTATGTTTACCTCTTTCTGTGTAATTCAGGTGTGTCACAACCGTCTGCGCAGTCGCAGGTGTGTCTGATTTGTCAGACTGCGACAGGTCACTGTCGTTGTTTGTGTTCTCCCACTTCTTGACTGAAGAGGGGCTCTTTGAGGCTGTAGAAACTATGTCATTTCTGATTAGTTCAAGACTCAAATGCTCTTGAACCAAGGTTTCATCGAAAGCTTGGCTGATTGCCGATTTATCTGTCCCAGAGGACAGTACAGCATCTTCGGTGTGGGATCCTTGGATCTCCACACCAACTTCTACCTGTGGTAGGTAGTGTTCAGTGAGTGCTGATTGTTCCAGCTCGCAGAGGAGGTTCTCATGTTGGGCCAGAGTTGGGTCCAACTGTTGGGTCTCTTCTGCCTCATCTGTATTTAAAGGTTCACTTACCGGGCTTGTGCTCTCGGTTGGGGAGTCATCTGTGCCCTCTGCGGTACCATCTGTTAGACGGACAGTGTCATGACCTTCAGGATCTTGTTGACCGTCAGCCTTTTGTTTGCTGTCAACATCTTTATTTTCAACATCTGTGACATCTGTGTCGATGTTATCAATGTTAACTCTGTGCTCTGAGTTTTTGTGAAAGATAGTGCTGCACATCGCTCCAGGTTGGTCAATGTTGATAGTGTCATTATCAATGATAACGCCACTCATTGTATCAGGTTGGTCAGGCACTGTAACATTCAAATCTACTAACAAACCACTTACTTCCTCTGTCTCTTCCGAGCATAGAAGGTGTTGGGCCATTATTCTGGGACATTCGTCTCAAACTGTTCTGTTCCAGACGTGGGAGGTGCAGTTCCATGGCTTGGGAGTTTCTGTTGGGACCAACCATTGTTCAATGGGTATAGGTGCCCATACTTCAATTTCTTTTGAAGTTCACCCACCGGTAGACCTTGGTTTTCACCCACCTGGTTCGATCTGAACCATTTTGGGTCTCTTAAAGAGTGAACACCTACCTTTTGTGGTTCATCGCTTGTCTCAAACTTTTCAATCTGAGGTGCACTAGGAGCGGGGCTCCCTCTAAACCATTTTGAGTCACTGTTCCAGCTGGCATCAACATTTCGTTGTTTGTCAGTTTGAAAATTTTGTTTATTCTTGCTTGCATTATCCAACTCTTATAACAACCGACGTATGTTCTCCCTCTCTTCTGAGGTCAGAGGGCCTTTGATACGACAGTGTTTATTCTCGCTTTCTATAGGAGAGAGAAGCTCTTCTATTTTTAGTGACTGGGATACGACCTTTTGACCTGGGCACACCTCAGAGGGTGTTTTGCTTTGCATGTGAGCCTCAAAAACCTTTACGGCACCCTGTTTTATCTCATCCAAAGATGTCACTTCTAAATGACACCAGGTGTACCATGGCAACTTGAATCTAATATCAGAGATTAGATTATTTCTGAAAACAGATTTGAAAAGTGTCTACTCTTCCAGGCCCGGTTCCTTTATGTCACCTGAATACGCCTTGAAAATCCTGTCATAGAACAGCAATGGATGTTCATCTTTCTCTGCAAGACATTTTGAGCAGCTAAGTAGTCACCACACAATGAGAAAGATTTTCTCTCTGTGCGAGGTGCAGAGGGAGCAGGTCCTCGGATTCGGGGTTCCTCTTGGGACCCCTTGTTGTATGAGTCTACTAGAGGCACATACTGTATGAGCCTTGGGCGCGCACCTTCTTGAACTTCCAACTTTGTATTGATTTTTTGTGAAAATCAATAAGACAGTTCGTATATTAATGTGTGCAGATAAATCTTTTCTTTCAGTTTAACGGTGAGTCAATCAAACCAACCAGCTATGTGGTTTAAGTGTTTCACTGTGTAATAAGTATTTTCATTCATAGGTACCTTCTCTCAGGTTTTACCCTTAAATGAATTGTAAAAGTTAAATGCCCTCTTGCATTGTTAACTTTAAATATAACTTATTTTTTTAATAACAGTTACTAACTAACCCAAGCATGATTTCTGTTCTACTTACTCAAACGCTTTTTAAAAGATTTGAAATAAATTCAATATTCACACTAAAATGTTCCCAGGATGCTGCTCCATCATGCCTTAAAAAGATGTATTGCAGTTTGGCTAAACTGTTTTGCTGTATTTGGACAGTTATCAGGTGTGAAAAAAGGATTTCCTGTTATTTAATTTTTTTAATTATTTAAAATAAACTGGAGTTTTTTTGTGTTCTCAGCATAAAATTACCGATGTTATTCCAAATAAAAATCTGTGATTTTTATTAATTGATGTTCATTGACATCCTCAAATTTGTTCTGCTATCTTATGCCGGGTTCCCACCAAACGCTTTGTACGCATCAAAAAAGCTCCTAACGCACTGTGTTGGTTGCTTGTCAACAGATGTCTGTTCACATCGAACGCGTCTGATGATGCGCAGTGGGAGCAGCGTCTGGCTCCTTTTCCGGTGGGGTTTGTTTTGTTTCTTGTAAACCGGGCCGATAAAGATCAGGTGTTCGTGAGCCCTGTTACTACTTGAGTGGGTTTTCTACGAGCCGAACTGCAGCTCGTTGGGGTAAGTTTGAAAAGTCCAAAAAAGTCCCGTTGTTGTTGCGTCATCACATAGCAGAGGCTCTCCCGATTTGTTGCTGCGACGCAGCGAGCAGCCAAAGTAGTTCAAAGTTCTTTTAAATGAACTCCGGCAGTCACTGCTTGGACGCGACGCGGGCGCGGAAAACAGCTGCCGCTCACTGCCGCGTTGCTTGAACTGCTGAAGACACGCCGCATCACGCCGCGCCGCTCCAAGATGCGCGGCCACATAGACTTTCAATGTACAGTGGCTGCTTCGGCGGCACGAAACGCGTTTGGTGAAAATCAAGTCAGCAGATGCTTTCTGTTTGTTATTTTAAACTTTTTATTTAAAATAAAGTGGAGTGCACAGAATGATATTGTTTTAAATTAAATGCAGAGGTTTTAGCATCTATTCTGTGTAAATTTTTCCTGTTCTCTTTCTTTTAAACCAGCAGATTGCAGGTTTTTAAAGCTTAAATTTACCACAATGTGACTGTAATTACTCATTCTGGCCGCTATAGAGGCGCTGTTGACTCTAAGGCCGGGTTGACTACCGCTAATTCCATTAGCTTGAAAACGAAGACGGTGAAAAATCAACTTTTTGGATGAGTTTTAGCCTGGATGTGACAATCGCTTAAACAAACGTTCATTTAAGAGACGAATCGATTTGATTAAAATGTTTAGAATAGGTTATGTGAATTTTTAGATATAAAAAGAAACAATCTTTTTCCTTTTTTCTCTATCGGAGTCACGTCACTTCCGGTGACGTGTCGTACGTGATGCCTTCACGGACTTTGACGTACCGTTGGAATTTTGTACGAACGGACTCTTTACTCGCTCTAAAACACTTGTAAATATCTCAAAACACCGCGTTTAAACAGTTTCTGACGATATTTCATGCATAGAAACGAAACAAGCCAGACAATCTGTCAGAATTGTGTGAACAAAACTGAAATTTGATGACCAGCACCGCGTGTCACGTGATCGCTTTGAACCAATCACAGCGCATAAACAGATGTTAGCGTCAGCATAGCTTATCACAAACTTAGACTCTTTTTCAACTCATAAAACGCTGAAATACACCCCAAAAATTCTATGAAAGTATCGTTTCACATCCGAACAGTTCTACCAAGCTGCGCCCTGTAAAAATAGCAAAATAAATGTCGCCTACACGGTTTTTTCCCGTATCTAGCAACACGTCAGAGCTAAATGGACCGGCACCAGAACCTCGATCCGACAGCTTCAGACACTATTATTCCTGCTTAAAATGTAACGATACCACTCGACAGCAATTTTCAGATGAACTATGAAGCTCTTATAGGCACAGTTTTGACACGGAGGTCAACAACAAGTGAATTGCACCTTATCTCTGACTGGGTCAGAACCGGGCTCATTTAGAACCACAAAGAAAATGCTGGAACATTCCATCATATTTGCAGTAGACATCACACCCACAGTAGCATAAGAGACTTGAGCCAAGAATGAAAAGGTGTTTTATTCACAGTGGACAGAGGACACTGGAAGGATATGTGGAAGATGAAGGTTAGTACTTTTCACTAGGAGTAGGTTAATGAGGGCTGTCGAACTGAAACCGGTTGAAGGCTAATGTTCCAGCAGCAAGAAGATCTTTAGACCAGCCTTAAATAGCCAGGTCTTCATCAGCTGGACTGTGAACACCTCAATAGTTATGCACTGTTCTGCCATTCAGGAAACTGAAAGAACTGCATGTTATGTTATGTCCGACTCTGTTCAAAACCAAACTGAAGACCCACTTGTTCAAAAAAGCTTTCAGTGTGTAACTTTTATTATTTTGTATTTTAGTATGTAGCATCTTTATTTCAATTGCATTTTTATTTCCACTTGTTCAAAAAAGCTTTCTGTGTGTAACTTTTATTACTTGTGTTATTTTAGTATGTAGCATTTTTTTATTTCCATTGCCTTCTTTTATCGCTGTGGTTTCTTATTCTATTTTCATTGATCTATTGTTCCCGTTTATTCTTCTTTTTATCCTGTTAAGCACCTTGGTCAATGCAAGGCATTGTGGAAGGTGCTATACAAATAAAGTTTATTATTATTATTATTATTATGTAGAAAATGCCAGAATCCCCACATAAATATTTACTTTTTTTTCTTATTGTTCATTTCATTAATAGGTACTCATTTTTGTCCTCAGTATCAGCAAATGCACAAATACTGTATAAGTACGTGTGCTTGGTTTGAATTTTTTATATCTATTTCAAGAATCTTTATTATCACTGAGGGACAATGTGTAGACATTAAAAATAACATTCATACATGATGAGACAATACACTAAAATCACAGCAGCTCATTAAGTAGCCTGATTCCTGCATATATATATATATATATATATATAACTTTTTCTGTCCTGCATCTTGGAAACAGCTACTTAGATTCGGATAGAAGCAACCTGAATTCACCATGAAATGGGTGATCAGGATCAGTCTGGTCTTTTTCATTGACCTGTCCTTGTGTAGGCCAGTGAGCTTCTGTAAGGAATTGCACATCCTGACAGTCCCCAAGAATTGGTTTCTGTTCTTCTATTCATCTATTATCTTTAATTGCTTCTTCCATTCTTGGTCATGGGGGTTACTGGTTCCCATATCCAACCTTCACTGTGCAAGATGCAGGGGACACCCTGGACAGGTCTCCAGTCTGTCACAGAGCCACATAAGCTGTGTTTCCATCCATTTTCATTTCGTATTTTGAGCTACCTCGCAAATATGTAAATACAAATTAATGCAGATCAGAAGTGTTTCCATCTACTGTCTTGAAGCGCTTCTACCAAGCCGCGCACAGCGTCATTACGTCAGACGTCAGCGTCATTACGTCAGACGTCAGCACTGCGCATGTCTACAGTAAACAGGAAGTAGCGGTTGAAAACAGAACCCGGCCACACATCTCGTCAAAATCGAGAGAATATTTCAGGTACGTGTTGCTATCGGGCGAGTTGTATTTATTCTGTCATGCCAACTAGTTTTAGCGATGTTACATGTTGTCCGGAGCGGAAACAGCTGAACGTCACGTGACGTGAATTTTCGCTACGTCAGAAATGAGTCGGAAAATGTGTTTCCATCTGTCGTTTAGCGCATCTCAAATCCCAAAAACCACCTCAAGCGAGCGTATAAACTTTTTAGCGTAATTCAGGAAGTAACCTCGCAATTTGCCGTTTCCATTAAGCTTTTCTGCTGCGCTATTTCAAATTGCGCAGCTAGAAACCTTGATGGAAACACGGCTATAGACACAAACAACCATTCACACTCTCACCCAAGGACAATTCAGAGTTACCAATTAGCTTTACATGCATGCATTTGGTCTGTGGGAGGAAACCGGAGTACCTGGAGAAAACCCATGCATGTAACATGCAAACTCCACCTAGAAAGGCCTAGACTGAAATTCAATCCAGCAGCCTTCTCGCTGAGAGGCAACAGCTTGACCAACTGTCCAAGTGTCCTGTTCTTATGTGTAAAAAATCCAAATCAACAAATGAAGTTCAAAGATAAATGACACAGTAAAACATGAATGAAACATTCTCATGAAGGTAGAATTAGCAATAAAACCACAGCTTCTGATAAAAATAACTTTTCTGATAAGCCTTCTTACAAAGTAGGTCTACACGAGGGACAAAGGTCAGACTGTCATCTAAACTAATTCCCAGGTATTTATATTGGTGCACCATATCAACATCTTCACATTTAATAACCACAGGAGCAGTGACAAAAGAGACTTCTAAAATCAGTGACCATCTCTTTTGTCTTTGAAACATTTATAATCTAGGATAGATTCATCAGTGAAGTCCCTGACAACTGGTCCATGGTCAGGGTCATCATTGTTGAGAGGGGACAGGATGATAGTCATCCGTGAAGTCCCTGACCACTGGTCCATTGTCAGGATCATCATTGCTGAGATGGGGAAGATTGATAGAGTCATCAGTGAGATCCAGGGCCACTGGTCTATGGTCAGGGCCATCACTGTTCAGAGGGAACAGGATGATAGAGTCATCATTGAAGTCCCTGATTGCTGGTCCACAGTCAGGGTCATCACTGCTGAGAAGTGCTAGGATTATAGATTCATCACTGAGGTCCCAAACCGCTGGTCCATGGTCCTGGTCTCATTTTTAATGTAGAGGTTAAATGACATATCCTCATCAAGAATAACACCTTGTACTCTTCTGATTTTAGATTTCAATTTTAATTTTAATCCTAAACTGCTTCATGAACATGAACTTAAACTGTTTAAAAAATACAGAAGATTCTATATCTAAGGAATGAGCTGTGTAATGCCCATAAAAAGTTGATGTTTGCTTCCAGTTGAGCATCAGGTCTGTCGGTAATAAAACTTATCTAGATTAGGCACATGGTGCTGACTGCTGACCCACTTCTTTTATATTTCAGATCTGTTTGGAATTGAACCAGGGGACACTTGCCAGTGTACGGAGGTGGAAATGGCCACGTGGTCTTTGGAAAAGTATTGTGTCTGACAAACCAACAGGACACTCAAGCAAGGTATGGTGACCACCAGTTTGTAAAGGACAGGAAACATGTCATGTTCACCATCAAACCACGAATGTTCTTAAAGGACGTCAGATCTAAAATATTCTTGAATAAAACAAGAGGTGGATTGTTAGCTGAGATGTGAGCCAGTGACAATGTTTTACTTTTTCTTGAGAACTCGGGAAACTCAATATCTAATGTTAACAATTAATAAACTCATTTTCAAAAGTTTCTGATTATTCTATAAACTGGACAAAATCTACAGTTCTTCCAATAAATTGCGTGTTTAATAATTCTCTTAATGAAAGACTACAATCAGGTAACATTAAATATTTAGGTGTTAATTTCTCTCCTAAATTGCAACACTAATTTGACTAAGGCTGCGCTTTTTTGCGTTCAAGGGAACTTGGCTTCTAAGGCCCTGTTTACACAGACACTGTGTGGGGGAAACGCAACTTTTGGGTATGTTAATTAGGTTGAAAGTTTTGCGTTGACATGGGCGAATTCTGTGGATACGACTCTCTCCCCCCCACCCCCCGTACTCATGAATTTACTGTAGTTACCATGCTGGGCCATTAGATGGCGCTGTGATTTTTGGAACCTTCACTACTGCGCATGCGTGCCACTGCTGCCTGATGTAAACAGAGCAGACGAGGCAGCCTGTTTTCCTCTCTGGCTAAAAGTTCAGCTACTACAAGTTGTTGTCAACAAGTTAACAACAAGTTAAAGCTGGAATTTGGATAAGAGTCAACAGATTTGACACCAAGTGGGGCCGCTTCATCTAGCAAGCTGCACACCAGTTGCTGACTGGACCGGAACCGAGTCAACATGTCTGACTTTAGTCCGTGAGAATCAGCTGATTTACAGCAGCGCTACAAGGTAAACCATGTTCTTAATAATGTTTCCTTGTGTTTAGTTCGATCACAGAACAACCAACTGAGGTTTTATTTTTATTTTTTTCCTGCGAGGTCGAAGCTGTTCCACGAAGCGGACCGGCGGTTCGGATGTGGGTCCAGTTTCCACCAGGATGAAAACAACAGAGTCCAGTTCATTAAAGTTCGGTTAACGTGTTTTTAAAAGTGTTCAATTTAATTCTCAGTGTTTGTGACATGAGTTTGTGGTGTTGAATAAATAAATAAATTAAAAATCAACCTGGTGTCTTCATTTTCAGCAGCATGTTAGGCATGACGTAACGAGTCCAGATAGCTTCATTTAGCTCAGATAAATTTAAATATCTCCCACGCTAACATAAATACTGTTTATTATTGTTAAACTGTTAATATATAGCACATTTAGTATGTTATAGTGCAGCGTGACACGTGAAATGTCCGACTGCCTCGTTAACAGACAACTGGATCCAGGCAGCTGGCTCTCTTCCAACACAGATGCAGGTAAGGTGTAGAATAATTAAATATGAGAATCAAAATATATTCCATCAGCTATAGTTCAGAAAGTGGTGCGTGTGTCCACTGTCCAGTCCACCGCCATTGTTAAAATGCCGGCTGTCTGCGCGTGCGTGCTGCGTGCATGTGTTCAAACAAAAGCTCCACGGGAGATGTTTACATTATCAACGGGGGGTCTGCGAAAAACTTCCACCTTGAGAGCAGGGTCAGAAAAGTATCGGTGTCATCGAGGGGGGCCAGCAGCGTCGTGTAGGCGATAAGCAAAGTCGCAAAGAGAAAGTAGCGGTTACACTCAAAATACGCGCCGTGTAAACAGGCCCTCCTAAATCCCCGGTCCCTTTCAGTGGGCTATATAATGTCGATTCACATGCTAATGACCCTGCTAATGACCCATTAATTCTACACCTACACCCCCCCACCCGCTACCCCTCAGTCCAAAATCCTTGGACCCAGTGCAGGCCTTGTATAACACATAAGCATTTATCGCTGCCAGGTCAAGCATGTTGTAGAACACGGCAATGGGCCGCACCGTATATAAATGTGCAATCTGGTCCATTATACCGGTATGTCAGTTGACCTCAGGTCATGTGACCTGTGTCGGTCCGTCAGTTTACCTCAGGTCATGTGACCTGAGTCGGTCCGTCAGTTGACTTCATGTCATGTGACCTGTGTCGGTCCGTCAGTTGACCTCAGGTCATGTGACCTGTGTCGGTCCGTCAGTTGACCTCAGGTCATGTGACCTGTGTCGGTCCGTCAGTTGACCTCAGGTCGTGTGACCAGTGTCGGTCCGTCAGTTGACTTCATGTCGTGTGACCTGTGTCATTTTGTCAGTTGACCTCAGGTCATGTGACCTGTGTTGGTCCGTCACTTGACTTCAGGTCATGTGACCTGTGTCGGTCCGTCAGTTGACCTCATGTCATGTGACCTGTCTGTCAGTTGACTTTGTGTCGTGTGACCTATGTTGGTCCGTCACTTGACCTCAGGTCATGTGACCTGTGTTGGTCCGTTAGTTGACCTCAAGACATGATACCTGTGTTGGTCCGTCAGTTGACCTCATGCCATGTGACCTATGTCGGTACGTCAATTGAACTCATGTTGTGTGACCTGTGTCCGTCTTTCAGTTGACCTCAGGTCATTTGACCTGTGTTGGTCTGTCAGTTGACTTCATGTCATGTGACCTGTGTCATTTTGTCAGTTGACCTCAGGTCATGTGACATGTGTTGGTACGTAAGTTGACCTCATGCCGGGTGACCTATGTCGGTCCATCAGTTGACTTCATGTCATGTGACCTGTGTCGTTGTGTCAGTTGACCTCAGGTCATGTGACCTATGTTGGTACGTCAGTTGACCTCATGCTGTGTGACCTGTGTCGGTCCATCAGTTGACCTCAGGTCATGGGACCTATGTCGGTCCATCAGTTGACCTCAGGTCATGTGACCTGTGTCGTTGCGTCAGTTGACCTCAGGTCATGTGACCAATGTCGGTCCGTCAGTTGACTTCATGTCGTGTGACCTGTGTCATTTTGTCAGTTGACCTCAAGTCATGTGACCTGTGTTGGTCCATCACATGACCTCAGATCATGTGACCTGTGTCGGTCTGTCAGTTGACCTCAGGTCATGTGACCTGTGTCAGTCCGTCAGTTGACCTCAGGTCATGTGACCTGTGTCGGTCCGTCAGTTGACCTCATGTCGTGTGACCAGTGTCGGTCCGTCAGTTGACTTCATGTCGTGTGACCTGTGTCATTTTGTCAGTTGACCTCAAGTCATGTGACCTGTGTTGGTCCGTCACTTGACTTCAGGTCATGTGACCTGTGTCGGTCTGTCAGTTGACCTCATGTCATGTGACCTGTCTGTCAGTTGACTTTGTGTCGTGTGACCTGTGTTGGTCTGTCACTTGACCTCAGGTCATGTGACCTGTGTTGGTCCGTTAGTTGACCTCAAGACATAATACCTGTGTCGGTCCATCAGTTGACCTCATGCCATGTGACCTATGTCGGTATGTCAATTGACCTCATGTTGTGTGACCTGTGTCGGTCTGTCAGTTGACCTCAGGTCATGGGACCTATGTCGGTCCATCAGTTGACCTCAGGTCATGTGACCTGTGTCGTTGCGTCAGTTGACCTCAGGTCATGTGACCAATGTCGGTCCGTCAGTTGACTTCATGTCGTGTGACCTGTGTCATTTTGTCAGTTGACCTCAAGTCATGTGACCTGTGTTGGTCCATCACATGACCTCAGATCATGTGACCTGTGTCGGTCCGTCAGTTGACCTCAGGTCATGTGACCTGTGTCAGTCCGTCAGTTGACCTCAGGTCATGTGACCTGTGTTGGTCCGTCAGTTGACCTCATGTCGTGTGACCAGTGTCGGTCCGTCAGTTGACTTCATGTCGTGTGACCTGTGTCGTTTTGTCAGTTGACCTCAGGTCATGTGACCTGTGTTGGTCCGTCACTTGACTTTAGGTCATGTGACCTATGTCGGTCCGTCAGTTGACTTCATGTCATGTGACCTGTGTCGGTCCGTCAGGTGACGGACAACAATAGGTCAAGCATGTTGTAGAACACAGCAATGGGCCACCTGCATGTGTCGGAACGCACCGTATATACATGTGCCAAGGACAAGGAGAGAGACAGTACTTGTAAGCAAAATAATTTATTTGACAGAACATCAGGGTTATAGGATAATCAGCACAGCAGAATAAGACAATTGTACGCATAAACTTGTTCTGGAGCAGACAAAGCATTCCGTTCAGTGGATGTCCCAAAATGTTCAACTGTGAGATAACTTCAGGGTCTGTTATGTGTGAATTCAGGTCAGGGCCCAGTGTTGCCAGGTGAGAAATGTAGGATTATCGTACCAGAGCCCTAAAATTATCGTATTTTGAGGGAAATTATCGTACACCCGTCATAAACAAAATAAAAAGAATGCTCTATAGTCACTCTGTTGTTGAATAGCGTCTAACAGGCACCCCCAGCTTTGTGGCGTCAGTACTGGTGGGAACCATAGACAATAATACGTATTAATGTTTGGTGGCAACTAATAAGCCCCTCCCCCCTCTTCTTCCACCACCGAGCTGAAGTGTGGACGGGAGATAAAAAATAAAAATAAACTAATTCTGTAAAATTAATTTAATAACTCAACTAAATTCTGTCTATTAAGTTTGTATTTTCAAGAAAATAATAACTTGATCTTTAACTTAACTGATGTAACGGCTCATAGCACTGATATCAATACTAAAAACATCCCTAATTGTAAATTTTAATATTCATTTTATTTGTTTATTTTTGGAAATGCTTTCTTTCTGTTTCATACCCTGGACATTCCACAAAGACATGTTGAACCGTTTCAGGGAAATTGCTGGTGCACATGTCACAGTCCTGTTGCATATTTTAAGAGATTTATTAAGGTCTAATGCGAGTAAGTTCCTGTTTCTTCCTGCTTTCCTTGTATATCCTACCTTTTTTGTTGTGTAAATGTCTTCCTGTATCAGTAATGTCCCTGTTTTCCTGTCATATTTTCTTAATATATTTCTTTATTATAATTTAACGTTCAACTTTATATAAACGTTCTATCATTTTCATCACTTCTTCCGGACCGTTGTCACACGGATCTGCTTTTTCTAACGCATGGGGCGGGTGCAGCGGACTATTCAGCCAATCATGGTTGTTGTTCTGCATATACGTCACTCTTATGTCACATTTAGAAAAGCACGATTGGCTGGAATTTCAAGACGCCTTCAGGGTTCACAAAAAAACTCAGACAGACAGTTGCGACAGGCTGATGACAACCGATCACAACTACACGTTCACAGAATGGTCAAATTATCGTATTTTTGGCCTTTTTCGGGATTATTGATCGTACATCGTACAGAGGGCAAAATTATCGTACAAATACGATAATTATCGTACACCTGGCAACACTGTCAGGGCCTCTCTTCTAACTAAGGGGGGAAGTGCAAGCAGAGTCTTACTTCCTGGTGGAAACATTGGAATGCAGTCTGGTGTGGTGGGGGTGTCTGAGTTGTGTGCACGCATATTCATAACAAAAGGCAGTTAATGACCCACTAATGGTTGAAGAGAAGGAGGGGGTTTGTCCTCAGGATCTTGAAAATTCAGTCATTCTAGTGTTAATAAAATTAAATCATATCCCACTATTAAAGAAAATTGAAGACGATCTTACTAGATGGAGATCTCTACCCATATCACTTATGGGAAGAGTTGCCTCAGTAAAAATGATGGTGCTGCCGAGAATAAATTATTTATTCTCAATGATTCCAAATAAACCTTCAACTGAATGGTTTAAGTCTCTGGACTCTTCTATATCTAAATTCCTTTGGAAAAATAAAACTCCACGTATTAGTTTAACAAGACCCAGAGATACTTAAACTCCTCCACTTGGGGCAGGACCCCCTTCCCGAGTGGAGAAGGCATGCTACCCTTTTCCGGCTCAAGACCATGGCCTCGGATTTGGAGGAACTGATCCTCATCCCGGCCGCATCACATTCAGCTGCAAACCGCTCCAGCGAAAGCTGTAGATCACGATCTGATGAAGCCAATAGGACCACATCATCTGCAAAAAACAGAGAAGCGATTCTAAGGCCACCAAAACGGATCCTCTCAACACCTTGGCTGCGCCTAGAAATTCTGTCCATAAAAGTTATGAACAGAATCGGTGACAAAGGGCAAACTTGGCAGAGTCCAACTCTCACCGGAAACGAGCCTGACTTACTGCCAGCGATGCGGACCATGCTCTGACACCGGTTGTACAGGGACCTAACAGCCCATATCATACGAGTCCCTCTCGGATGACTGAGTCATCCGGGAGGGACTCGGAGTAGAGCCGCTGCTTCTCCACATCGAGAGGAGCCAGTTGAGGTGGCTCGGGCATCTG
This sequence comes from Garcialebias charrua, assembly GCA_038048925.1. Classification (NCBI taxonomy): domain Eukaryota; kingdom Metazoa; phylum Chordata; class Actinopteri; order Cyprinodontiformes; family Rivulidae; genus Garcialebias; species Garcialebias charrua. Next base: position 31,694 of record JBBPBX010033918.1, read on the forward strand.
GTTAGGATGCCTCCTGGACGCCTCCCTGGTGAGGTGTTCCGGGCATGTCCCACCAGGGAGGAGACCCAGAGGAAGACCCAGGACACGCTGGAGGGACTATGTTTCTCGGCTGGCCTGGGAACGCCTTGGGATTCCCCCAGAGGAGCTGCTCCAAGTGGCTGGGGAGAGGGAAGTCTGGGCCTCCCTACTTAGGCTGCTACCCCCGCGACCCGACCCCGGATAAGCGGAAGAAAATGGATGGATGGATGGATGGATGGTATTAGTTTAAAAACATTACAGAAATCTAAAGATACCGGAGGATTAGAACTTCCAAACTTTTATTACTACTATTTAGCCAACAGGTTACAATATATATCAAAGTGGTTAAAACCGAATGCACTAGATGAAACTTGGATAGATATAGAACAAACTTTATGTAATAATATTAGGATTTCAGATCTACCATTTATCAGTACAGATTTAAAAAGACATGTCTGCTTTAAGAGCATCAATATTAGCTCATCTCTGACAGCATGGTGGGAGTATCTGAAAATGACAAAGTCTTCACTACTCCCATGTAGACATACACCTCTCTGGAACAATCCTGACATTCAACAAGAAAATAATATGTTAAATTTCCCAGGTTGGAGAATGAAAGGTATTGAATGTCTGGAACACATATTTGAGGGTATAGACTTTATTCCATTTAATAAATTAATAATACAATATGACATTGATAATAAATATTTCCTACAATACCAACAAATTAAGTCAATTGTAAAAAAGAAATTTAAGCTTAATAAAACATTGTTGGAAACACCAACATGTGTGTTAGAGTTTATTAATTTTCAACCACCCAAATTATTATCTAAAATATACAAAAAATTGTCTAGAATCGATGACTCGATAGCACTACCTGTTGAAAAATGGGAGTCAGATTTATCAATCAACTTTGAACAAAAAATTTGGTCTCAAGTATGTTCAAATACTTTTAAATTGACTAGAATCTCCAATTTACAATTAATACAATATAAGGTTCTCTATAGAGTACATTATACAGGTCAGCGGATGTTTAAGATGGGCTTTACACCATCTAACAACTGCTCACAGTGCATAAGTAATATACCTGATGATTATATTCACGCACTCTGGTTCTGTCCACCCGTTCAGAGGTTCTGGGTACAGGTATGTGAAGACTTGTCTAAATGTTTGAAATTTAATATCCCACTCTCTCCATCTGTTTGCTTATTGGGTATCTTTGAAGATGTTATACTGGAAAAAAATACAT
>JBBPBX010033919.1:4400-32960 GCA_038048925.1 Garcialebias charrua
TTAGAATATTTAATAAGCCCCGGCAGACTGCCTCTGAATATTTAATAAGCCCCGGCAGACTGCCTCTGTTTCATCTGCGGTGAGCAGACACAGTGGCGTCTGTGAACACCCTCCTCGCCCCTTACAGAGGCAGGTGAGGAGTCAGAGTCAGAGAGTCTTTATTGTCATTTGCACCGCATGTGGTACATGTGATCAAAACGAGATTATGTACACGAGGTCCCAGTTACATCCAACAACAAATGAAAGAGAAAAACAGTAATAACATCTAGAACTAACTAAGAAAAACATCAACTAGTAATACACTAAGCCTAATATAGTGGGAATAAACAGCAGCACGAACATCAGAGTCAGAGAGTCTTTATTGTCATTTGCACCGCATGTGGTACATGAGATGAAAACGAGATTATGTACACGAGGTCCCAGTTACATCCAACAACAAATGAAAGAGAAAAACAGTAATAACATCTAGAACTAACTAAGAAAAGCATCAACTAGTAATACACTAAGCTTAATATAGTGGGAATAAACAGCAGCACGAACATGAGTTTGTATGAGCAGATGGTCACAGATGAACACAGATGAATACAGCAACAAGAAAACAGATCAGCATCAGTATGATGTGATATTTTGCAGTGTTTATTTTTTATTTTATTTTTATTTATTCATGAGTCTAACAGCCTCAGGGTAGAAGCTGTTCCTCAGTCTAGTGGTTCTACACTTGATGCTCCTCAACCTCCGTCCTGAGGGGAGTGGGGCAAAGAGTGAGTGTGCTGGGAGTGAGGTCTTTCATGATGCAGGTGGCTCTTTTCCTGCATCTGGAGGTGTAAATGTCTGTGATGGTGGGGAGACTGACTCCAACAGACTTCTGTGCAGCCTTCACCACTCTCTGCAGAGCTTTCCTCTCTTCAACTGTGCAGCCTCCATGCCACACGTTGATGCTGGAGCACAGGATGCTCTCCACTGCACACCTGTAGAAGGAGGTGAGACTGGGCTGCTCAGACCAGCTCGTCTCAGCCGTCTGAGGAAGTAGAGTCTCTGATGACCTTTCTTGATCAGGCTGGTGGTGTTGTTGCTCCAGCTGAGGTTATCATTCATGTGTACACCCAAGTATTTGTAGGAGGGTCACGTGTTCAGGCTCTCGCCCCATTATCAAAGGCGAGACAGCCAATACACCAAACAGACGGGCACGTGACGTGGCCGCAGCTCAAGGACCCGAGTTGACAACGTCTCTCGACGGAGGAGCTGCTTCAGGCACCTTCATGCTACTTCAGGCACCTTAAAGCTGCACACCTTCAGGGAGGCTGTGTTCAGCTGGCTGCAAACAAAAACAAGTCTGTATGTAATCAGATTCCTCTTCCTGTTGTTCGAGGGAAACTACACTCCTTATCATCAAGACTAAAAGGAACCCCCTCACGCTTTTGTGTGGCGAATGCTCCTTTGTTATTAACAAGGGACACACAAAACTCATGCAGCAGTCAGGCAGCACGTGACCTGTCTCTACGTGCTGATCCAAAACTGTCTTTAAAATTTATTCGGGATCCGGTCAGTTTGCCTGGCACCAGAGCTTCATCGAAGCCAAGGGCCAATGCTCGAGGCCACTCCACTAAAAGGACTGGAGTAAGGAGGTCTGCTCGCCTACGTGGTCTGCAGCCCCATAATTTGGAGGAGGATAAGAATAATTCTCCTCCAAAACTATCTAACGAGGATGACAGGTTGTGCCCGTCCTCAATTACAGTATGTCTGAGCAGGACAACTCGGGGACAAGCTGCCTTCTCCCAAACCTGGTGGACAACCAGGGGCTGTTGGCCTCTGGTTCACCAGAGGAGGCGCTGTGGCCACCCAGGCCAAAAACTGCCAGAAGTCTCAATCTGTCGGCTGAAAGAAACAGGCTGATGGCGACAGGCTTGCCCGAGAACGTGGTATTAACCATACAAAATGCTCGCGTAGGGTCAACACAATCCTTATACGCCCAAAAATGGCGTATCTTCGAGGTCTGGTGCTCAGAAAGAAATATTGTTTCTTGTGCATGCAACCTGGTCCAAATCTTGACCTTCTGTCAGGATCTCTTGGAAAAGGGTTGTTCTCATTCAACGATTAAAGTCTTCCTTTCAGCTATTTCTGCTTGTCATGAAGGCTGGGGAAACAGGACACCTGGAGCACACCCAATCATAATAAGATTTATAAAGGGTGTCCTTCGATCTAAACCACCCAGCAGGATCCTAACTCCCGGTTGGGACCTTGGTTTGGTTTTGGGGGCTCTATGCGACCCCCCATTCAAGCCATTGAGTGAGACTACAATAGATATATTATCTTATAAAACGGCCTTACTCCTGGCACTTTGCTCGGCGAAATGCGTGGGTGACCTCCATGCATTATCTGTGCATCCAATGTGCACCAGATTCGCCCCAGACGGGTCAAAGGTCACACTGAGGCCTAATCCCGCATACACTCCCAAGGTCTGGACCTTGAACTATAGGAGTCTAGACTTTGATCTTTCCTCTTTTCCACCTGCCTCTATCCTGAACCAGGATAAGGAAAGGCTACAGGCTCTCTGCCCAGTGAGGGCTTTACGCACCTACATGCAGAGAACAGCCGAATGGAGAAGAACAAACCAACTGTTTGTCTGCTTTGCAGCACCTGCTACCGGGAGAGCCCTATCAAAACAACGCCTCTCACACTGGGTGACTGAGGCCATTAAAAGGGCCTACAGTAGTAAAGGTCAGCAGGCACCCTCTGGAGTGCACGCTCACTCCACTAGGGGCCTTGCCACTTCCTGGTCTTTGTTCAAGGGTATACCAGTTGCAGACATCTGCGCTGCTGCGAATTGGAGTTCCTTGAATACTTTTGCAAGGCATTACAGTTTGGATGTTACTGCAGGTGACGTCACTCAGGCTGTTCTTTCTAACATTCAGTAGAAAGTAACCTTGGGATGCCTACTGATCAGAGGCAGACGTTCTCCTTAGCATGCATTTTACTGAGCATTTCAAGGGCGTGAATGGATTACGTTCCCATAGCAAGTATGTTGCACCGAGAGAACATGACTGAAAGGGAACTGAAAGTTATGCACCATAACTCATGTTCCCTGAAGGAAGGGAACGAGGTGCAACATAACTGGCCCTTTTCAATGCTGAAAGCTCGGTGAAGTGCACTCTTCAAGAGGAAGATGGAGGGGCGCACACGCCGCTTAAGTAACCAGAGGGCGGGGCCTCTGGCGCGGCGGTGACGCCCCTAGCCGTAAAGGCGTGAGTATATTCCTTAAGGTAATCGTGCGGGGGCGCAATTCCCATAGCAAGTATGTTGCACCTCGTTCCCTTCCTTCAGGGAACATGAGTTATGGTGCATAACTTTCAGATTTGACCATTACGTTAATTTATTAAGGAAAGGTTAAGCTCAGAAACACTTTTGCTATAATGTCAATAATCAAATATATATTTTTTAAGTGTTTATCTTGCTAAATTTGAAAGAAAATGCATCGGTCCCACCCGTGCGAGTGCACGTAGCGAAACTACTTTTTTAAATCCAACTGATTTGACAATTACGTGAATGGAAAGGTTAAGCTCAGTAACACTTTTGCTATAATTTTCAGCAAACAAATAATTGTTTTTACTGTGTTAATCTTGTTAAAGTCCTTCCGTGCATGCTCTTGTGTCCACCATTTCCAGCAGGGCAAAACATCGGCCCACATTTCGAGTTGTCAGCAATGACGCATAACATACGCGGCGCATCAGCGGTGACGCATAATAGATGCGATTTATGGGGCGAAGCGACTTAAAGGCCAGAAAATACGGTAAGGGCAGTGTGACTTGCATGCCATCATGTTCCAAAATATCAGCTGTCTTTTTGTGCATTTTTTTGGACCATTGATTAAACAAGAAGTAAAAACTAGGCCTGTCGCAATAAACAATAAATCAATTAATCGCATGATAACTGAAAATTATTGACCTCATTTCCATTTATTGGCTTTATCGTTTCTTCGTGTCTCTCCCTTTTTACTGAAGACACCGGATGACAAAAAGCTCAACTCTGGTGCTCTTCACTGACTCTCCCTTTCTTTTTAAAAATCCATTTTAACAATCAAAAATCACATTTTTGTATTGTTAAAAGCAACTAAGCTGAGAAGCTAAGCTACGAGCTAAGCTAACAGGCCGACCTCGGGGGAAAAAAAACTCCATCTTGTCGAAGCTTCACGGTTGAAACCCGGGTCTTCATGTAAAAAGTTGTTTTTCTCTGCAAAAGGAAGCTGAGAACTTGTTTACTGATTATTTTATTAAAAGCTTTGTATGACAAATGCTATGCTAAAGAGCTCAAACCACACAGTGTTCGCCATTTTGAGAGCTGAATAAAAAGGAGAGACAGCCCATGTCACATCAAGGGGCCTCCCTCCCATTTTTCTTAAAGAGACACGCTGCTCTCTCTTTCACTATCCATCCTTCGGTTCAAACAGTCTTACACTGCCATCCGGTGGTAAAAAAAGGTACTACATTCAAAACAAATCAACATTTCTTCTTAAATTGGGCAATAATTACTAATTATTGCCAAATTTCAAACAATATTCTCATTTATCGCAATAATTTCTGAGACAATCGCCCAGCAAAATTTGGTATCGTGACAGGCCTAGTAAAAACATGAAATTTGTTTTTAAAAATATGCAAAATCTCAGCATCGCAATGCAGCTAAGTGCTTGGGAATGTTTTTTAGAGAATTTCATTCATCATCTCCATCAGCACCAAATGAAACGTATCCATTGCAAACTATTAGCCCCACCACCGAGAGGTCCGGTTTGCAGCTTGAGCGATTAAAATGGCTCTTTTAATGTCCCCTAATATGTACCAGCCCTCAAATCATTACCTTGCTTCCCTTATTATGCAGGACCCCTGCGTGCACCAGGCCTCATTTGAACAGAGCCTCACTTAGTGTCCATGTGAGAGCTGTGTGTATAATCTCACTCAAAGTCTGAACTTTTCGACCCCCACCTGGTACTCCAGCTCACACTCTTGTCGGCATGTTCATAATTTGGAGCTCCACAAACATCCGATTTGGTCAGAAGCCCCACTTTTTGAGGAGGACTCTGGTGTTGCTGGTTCTCTTGGGGCTCCAGTCCGTCCTGTGTGGCCCCGTGATATCAGGCTTCGGGATCGGCTTCAGCTCTCATTCCAAGGACACAACTAGTTGAGCAGAACCTCCCTGCAACTTTTTCTCACAACTTCAGGAGCATGTTCAGGTCAAAAGTGTGTAAAACTCAATGTGGGACATAATGAAGTGGAAAAAATTGGCTGCTTTCAGTAAAACGTGTAGCTCAGGAAACTGTTAGTTTTTTATTTTATTTTTAATGGCAAACATAACACTGAACTGTTGGTGGATGCTGGTTTATGGGACATGCAGCAAATTATTTAGGCTCATTTAGCCCTTTTGTTTCCTTTTCCAACCTAAAACCTGTTTGCCCAAGACAAAGTAGAAGCCCTACATTGTTCAGAACATCCATGAAATAAAAAAGTTCATACTGTAAGAAGGCAGACTGTTGAGCCGACCTGACCCTGAGCTCAGTTGGCCACACGTGTCGCGAGTGTCTCACTTCCTTGTGGTCACGCTGAAGACTATAATTATGCAGGGCCGCTAATTTGCTTGACATGATCTGCAGACATGAAAGCATGCGTGTAAGTCAAAACATCTCCCACAGTCTGGGATATTTCAGTCAGAGCTGACTGAAGTGACCTTCATCACTGTGTCACTGTGCATGTTTGCTTATTGTGAAGTAGATTACAGCCTGTTCTAGTAACAAAAAGTATACGATTATTCATGTTTTCCTTTATCACTTAACATACCCTTATGAATCATTAATGAATAGTTATAGATATTCAGCAGTAACATCTTACAACGTGACAATTTTTAAGGATTTTCACTTAATCTGTAAAAGATGCTCATGATCAGCTGTGTGTGGTGTTACAGTTCAGTTTGGTCCAACATGTCCACATGCTTATTTTACCAGGACTCTTTCTTCTAAGTTCTTCAGATAGTCTTTTTTTATTAATTTTTTTAGGTTTTGATTTACTTCAAACACAGGATTTTTATTTTAATTGCGGACACTGTGGACGTGTCTCGTGTGCTTTTGGCCTGAATGTTCCACATAAAACTGTTTGTGTTTCTTTGATTTTTTTTCTGGGGACTTTAAAGCCCCGCCCATCTGAACACTGACCGTGTTTTAAAAACTTCTGTACACACGGAGTTTAGTTTATTCACCTTTTGTACCTCTTTTCTCTCTAAAATAGCAGTCACATTTTTCAGTACCGGTAAGTCGTATTTTATTGACAGGACTTTTAATTTGTCCTGAGTGAGTTTTTAACCGTGTAGTTGAGGAGAACGACAAATCTCCTGTACTCTTTTGTAAACAAGAGTTTATATTCATGTTCATCTGCTGGAGGTTGTTCAGTAGGTCTACCTTGTCTGTTGTTTTGGGTGCCACCTGTTGATTAATACCATATTTTCCAGAGTATAAGTCGCATCAGTCAAAAAAAGCATCATGATAAGGAATAAAACATATAAGTCACTTCGGTGTTTAAGGCATCACCGCTGACTAGGCATGTAACAGTACATGTGGGTGTACCGAACCGTTTTGGTACGGCACGTTCGGTACGGTCCACCTGCGTACCGTTTCGGTTATTTTTTCACTTATTAAATGTTAACGGGAGAATAATGCCCGGCGGAACTAAATTTCCTGGGCGCATTTCAGCACGGCGCTATTATCTTGCAGCACACGTAGCATTAGCCGCCTAGCATGCATCTTGTTGTTTGGGAACGTTATGGCTTTCTTGTTAAAAGACGAGCGCACATCCAAAGCTGTGTGTGGACGTTGTTTCACAAGACTGGATCTGCAGCAGCAACACGTCCAACGCTAACGCGCTTGAAACGACGTCATCCAAACGTGAACGAAGAAAAGCAGCTTGTTGCTGAAAGACCGCTAACAGCAGCTGCATTTAAACAACCTTCACGTCAACACTTCAGCCAAAATGTTCAGAACTTTATGAAAAAGTTAAAACTGATGTTGTCAACAAGCCCTGAAACTGATTACTGTATTTGTCGGTGTATAATACGCTCCTGTGTATAATACGCTTTGTCAAATTTTTGGAAATAAATCAGAAAAATCCGTACATAATACGCTTCGGTGTATAATACGCGCTGCCGTGACTGTCTTTTTTATGACCACTAGATGGCGCCAAACTCCCCGACGCCAACGTAACGCGTCACCGCTGACGTTGCGCGTCACCGCTGAGACAACCCGGAAATGCGGTCCATTGTGCAGCGCGAGTTGAATTTCATTAAAATTTAACTACAGAAACGCCTAAAAATGTATTTGTTAGCTGAATATATATGTTAACGTGTCTCTGTTTAATTTTTGTTAATAAATTATTACAAATCAGCTGAATTTAAAATGTAAACAACACGATGTGCGCACACACACAACAGGCCCACAGGCCCGGTTTGGAGCGAGAGCTGAATTTAATTAAAATTAAACTACCGTACAGAAACACTTAAAAATATATATTTGTTAGCTGAATATATATGTTAATGTGTCTCGATTTAATTTTTGTTAATAAATGATTACAAATCAGCTGAATTTTGAACATAAACAACACGATGCGCGCACCCAGAAATGGTTTGCTGCAGCGCAGCAAGAGCTGAATTTAATTAAAATTAAACTACCGTACAGAAACACCTAAAAAAAAAATCTTAGCTGACTTTATAGCAAACGGTCTCCTGAGCTTAACTAAATGTGAAATCAGCTGGACTGAGCTGGATTTTAAAAAATAGTTCGCTGATTTATTTCTTTAAATTTAGCTAAATAAACGCTTAAAAATATATTTCTTACCTGACTTTATAGCAGACGGGCTCCTGAGCTTAACCAAATGTGAAATCAGCTGGATTTAAAAATCTGCGGTGTGGTTTATGAGTTACGGTATCTTGCAAACAAAAACAGCGAACCTCACAGCTAATTGCAGCTACAGGTACATCCAGAGCAAGGAGCGGGCAGCGACAGAGTCAGTCCGACCAGAGGAGGCTTTTTTCGGACACATGAGCTAGAAACGTCTGGAAGTGGCCCTCTTCCTCTTCGCTCTCTGAGTCCTCTGCTGCTGCCCATAGCGCCCATAGCGGCCGAAACTGGTACTGCACCATTTTTGCCCAAAATGAAAAACGGTGAATCAGAGCGAAAAATTAGTCTAAAATTATGGGAAAAAATCCATATATAATACGCTTCGGTGTATAATACGCAGGACATTCAAATGAGAAAAAAAAAAAACGCGTATTATACACCGACGAATACGATAAAGCCCTGCCCTGATGATGACCGAGAGATTCACCCAGCTCATAACAACCGTTCAAGAATAGGTATTGTTCTTTTATTATTATTATTATTATTAATTAATTATTATCTAATTAATCTTTTTTATTTAAAATCATAATCTTATTAACTTTTTTTTTTTTACCTCTTTGTGTTTTATTTTATAGTCGTGGGCAGAAATAGCAGTTTACTTTTCATTCATTCTTTTTCATTCATTCATTCATTCAACCTTTATTTATACAGGCTAGCCTCGTTGAGTCACGGGGACTCATTTACAAGAGGGACCTGTCTCACTCACACCAAACAACCATCCACTCTCACACTCACACCTAGGGTCAATTTAGAGTCACCAATCAGCCTAACAAGCATGTTTTTTGGTCTGTGGGAGGAAACCGGAGTACCCGGAGGAAACCCACGCATGCACGGGGAGAACATGCAAACTCCACCCAGAAAGGCCCCGGACCGGGATTTGAACCGGCAACCTTCTCGCTGAGAGGCAGCAGCTCTACCAGTTGTGCCACCGTGCTGCCCAATNTATTCATTCATTCATTCAACCTTTATTTATACAGGCTAGCCTCGTTGAGTCACGGGGACTCATTTACAAGAGGGACCTGTCTCACTCACACCAAACAACCATCCACTCTCACACTCACACCTAGGGTCAATTTAGAGTCACCAATCAGCCTAACAAGCATGTTTTTTGGTCTGTGGGAGGAAACCGGAGTACCCGGAGGAAACCCACGCATGCACGGGGAGAACATGCAAACTCCACCCAGAAAGGCCCCGGACCGGGATTTGAACCGGCAACCTTCTCGCTGAGAGGCAGCAGCTCTACCAGTTGTGCCACCATGCTGCCCAACTCTACTTCTTCCTCTTCAGGGACATCCACCACATCACCTGCAGCTAAGAAGTGTGTGATGACTCTGAAGTTTTTCAGGGACCTGTCCCACCTGGGAGAGCAGGTCCAAAAAGAGGTTGTGAGTAATGAGGACAAATACAGCCACACTGTTGCTACTGTTGTTATTGAGATGATTTTCTCCACTGCTGGAGATCTTCACTGCAACTAGATCTGTGCTTTTAGCAGAAAATGTGGGCAAGTTGGTCTTTTTGGACAAAAACTTAAAACTTGATTAGTTGGATTGTAAACAGTCTGTTGCTGCTTATTGTTCTGGTTCTGACTGTTATTGTATTTATTAAGATTTTTATTATTGTTAGTATAGTTTATTTATTATAAAGAGTGCTGTTTATTTAAAATATCATCCAAATGGGTCACTTTTATTTATTTTTATACAAACGTATTTTTGGCATATTTTCAAAATAAACATTTTGTAAGTCTTTATTTTGTCTTTTTTTTTTTGTACCGAAAATAAACCGAACCGAGCCCTCCTTGAAACTGAACCGAACCGAAATGTGATTTTAGCGTACCGTTACACCCCTACCGCTGACCCATGGCGTTTATTTAATGGTCAGAACATCTTCATTTCGCCTGAGCGGCGTGTTGCCATCCATTCATCGTGGCCGGAGCCACTAGCTCTCCAGCGTTCCTCTGCCTGCACCAGCTGAGTGAAGAAAGTGCACACGAGAGGAGTCACTGTTGCAGTTCTTCAAAAATTTAAAGTGTCAGTCAAAAATTTCGTTATGAATATGGAAAAACAAATGCATGTAAGTCGCTTCGGGGTATAAGTTGCAGGACTGACAACGCTATGCAAAACGCTGCAACTTGTATGCTGGAAAATACAGTAGTTTTATTATAGGACATGTGCATGAAGCACACAGGCCTCACAGTGCAGAAGCAGCATGATATTGATTTTACAGTTTCTCGTTACATTTACCATGCAGGTAAAATTAGTTGTGATATTGTCAATTTTTTGTATTATTTTTGTTTTAGAGCTAAACTCATCTACATAAAAAACTATTGTTTTCAATTTAACAGTTTCTTCCTGGCGCTTGAATGGAATCCTCTTGAGGAGAATCTAGCTATTTATTGTGAGCAGATGATTCAAATATAATATCCATCCATCCATTTTCTGCTTATGTGGGGTCAGGTCGTGGGAGAAGTGGAGGCCCAGACTTCCCTCTCCCCAGCCACTTGGAGCAGCTCCTCTGGGGGGATCCCAAGGCGTTTCCCAGGTCAGCCGAGAAACATAGTCCCTCCAGCGTGTCCTGGGTCCTCCTCTGGTTCTCCTCCCAGATATAATAAATAAATAAAACTAATAGACTACAAATTATTCATCAGTTTGAACCAAATAAGTATCAATTTAATGGATTTGGGCTCGGTTGTTTCGTGGTCTTAAACCACTCAGAAGCTCTAGTGGGGTGGGGGTGGGGGGGGGCTCATGTACAGACTTGAGTGGATATCCTACTGAAACGTCATACGCACAGATAAATCCAGATGTATGAAACTTTGCGTGTATGCATGAATCCAAGCACACTTCTTTGTACATCCCGATCAACGTGGGATTGAGCACACATGAGGGAATACCCGACTCCTCTGTCGACACGCCTCCATCTGAATATGTAAAACAGATGCAGATATGTTTTGCATGTGGGGTTCTTGTCTGTGCATGCTAATAATTTATGTTGAGATGCAGCAAAATGAAAAATTTCATTCACTGTGAATCAGAGGGGCTCCTATATAAGTTGTGGGATGTGAAACATGTTTGCCACACGTAAAAAAGTGTTTTGTTGTTGAATGAATAAAGGGGGGAGACCTTTCTAAGACACTTCCAACTTTACACATGTTTAATAAATAACCACTGTAAACACAGAGGCACTCAAAAACGTAAAAGCTTTTTCTTATAGTTGATTTGACAAAACGAGACGCAAGTCAACTAAGTATTTTCTATTTCCTTGGCGGTGGGGGGGATTTTCTCTGTCAGGGCATCGTATGGATGAAGTCATCCCTTCCAGCTGGCTCAGGGACACATGAGAAAGACCTGATCAGTATTTGGTCACTGTGATCCCTGAAAACACGCTGCCCCTCAGTTCTTCTACTGGTGACGTCGTCCTGCAGCACCACAGCTGTTACTGGTCCACATTACGTACAACTTTACTCAGATGTCTATGGACAGATGTGTGATGATCATGTGGACCTGAGGAGTCATCAGAGATGAGTTGTTCTGACTTGATTTGCTAATCTGACATCATTTTCTTCTCAGTGAGAATGCAATGCTCCTTGCACAGTTCACACACACTTAATGCTCCACCTCTATCTGTGCCTTGCAGTCTGGTTTCGGTCTGCCCCTCCTCCGAGACGGGCAGACTGAGCGGGGCAGATTGGACATGGCTGGCCGGGGTTGGACTGCCTTCTACAGATTGAGCGAGAGTAGTGCCCCGCTGAAGCCCCGGAGCTCAAATGGGCTCAAATGTCGAACGTAAAACTAACTTTACTGTGGTTTAATGTGGTGCTATGGCTCTGCAGACATTGCACGTTGCTGTCGTGCTGTGTTTAGTGTAAAATACTTCAGTCTTTCCACAGAAACCCATTTAAAAAGACTTGAACTGTTCTTTCAAAATGTCTTTTTTACAATGAAGGCAGAGCTGCACTAAACCAAAGATTTGACTTGAGATGAACGTACTGTACGTCACTTTGTTTTCTTTGTGCTGCACGCCTGATTCAATTTATTTATTGCAGCATTACAGCCAGGACTGTGAGACGTTTCGCACTGTGGTGAAGATGCTGGTGGACAAGGAGCCCAGTTTAGAAAGTCTGCTGCAGGCGCCGCTGGATAAGAACCTGTTGGAGCTCCGACAGCGCTGTCTTGTTGCCCTGAAGAGTTTTGTGACGGAGCTGGACGAGATATTGGCGCTGCCACGCAACTCCAAATAAACCTGTAAGATGCTGCTTCTGACTTGTGTGCAAATGTTTGGGCTGAAGAATTTACTCAATTCAAGGATGTTTTTATTTGTTAAGTTTTTTTAACATGCTTTTAGTCAAATAACTGATTTATTACAAGCGTCACAGTCTTATTAAAAAAACTTAGAACGATAAAAGCAGAATGATGTGTTGAAACTAGTTTTATTTACTGATTAAAGATTGTGTTGGAACAGTGAAATACATTTAAGTATTGTGACAAAGTATTGAAATGAGATGTGGATTTAAATGCTAAGTACAGTCTTTAAGAAATTGTTACTATTTGAACTTGGACTATTTTCTTGAAAGAATTGCATTACAGTATTGTTAAAAAGTTTTTTTTTAATCGTCATAGCATGAAACCTAAATATTATATAGATTCATCACACAAAGCAATTGTAATTTTGATGATTATATCTTACAAATAATTAAAAACCAAAATTCAGCATCTCAGAAAATTAGAATATTACATAGCCAACTTTTGGTACGGTACCTTTGTTAATGTGGGGCAGGAGCCGAGTCCTGCTGGAAAATGAAATGAAGTGAAAACTTCACTCTGGTCTTAACAACATGGATTCTGGACCTCTCCTCTTCCTCCAGACTCTGAGACCTTGATTTAGAAATGACTTGCAAACTTTACATTAACCTGAAAAGAAGACGTTGGACACTGAGAGACAGTCCAGGTTTTTGTCTCCTCAGCAGGTAAGACACTTCTAATGTTTCTGCTTCAGGAGTGGCTGGACTTGAGGAATGAGACATTGTAGCTCATGTGATTCATCTGTGAGTTTCCAATATGGAACTTTATCACAATATTTAAATTGTCTGAGACTGAGTTTTGGTTTTTCATTATCTATAAGCCATAATCAAATCAAAGTTACAAGAAATAAAGACTTGAAATATTCCACTCTGTGTAATGAATCATATGAGTTTCATTTCCTGAAAAGATTGACAAAAAATATGAACTTTTTCTCAATATTCTAATTTTTTAAGATGTACTTGTACTGTATGTTGTTGAAATCGTTCAAATATTACACTGAAGTATCAACGTGAACTGGTAAAATATGAAATATGTAAAATCAAGAAATATTTTTCCCTCGCCTCAGCCTGTTGGTACTTGGATTCCTGTTGACCAGAGCTCAGGCAGAAAATACAAGTAAATCATGGACATTGACTGTTTTATCTTTTATTTTGTGTGAACTCGTGCTAATTTTTTTTTTCTTTGACTGCAAATTCTGTTGTCACAAGCCTTTTCCAACCCGTACGTAAAGGGCCAAACTCTGTAATGTTTTGCCAGTGAAATACGGTTTATAAAGAGACATTTCGTAGTTTGTTTTTTTTTCTTTTTTTTTTTTTCTTGAATCGAGTTGCTTGTAGTTTTATGCTTCAGGCTTATAATATACCTTTTCAAAATGTAAAGAATGAGATCTTAAAATAAACAAGTACATTTTCCCAGTATGTCATTTAATATGTCTGTGACCAAAAAAAAAAAACACTTTAGCAGACTTTTTATAACAGTCACCTATTATGGCCTTACTTTCCAGTTTGTACATTTATACAAGTTACATTTAATTGCTTACAATAAATGACCCAATAATACACTGCTCAACCAAGCAATGCAATACACACAGTGCCTTTACATTAGCCACACACACCTGGAAGCAACACACTCGATAATCTCTGAACAAAAGAAATGTGTTTTAATTTATATTACCCTTATTAAATGACTATCAACTGCCAATAGTTAAATATACTGGTACATGTTTTTGTGTTAAAAAGGCATGTCAGATGTACAAAATACTTATTTTTCCCCACTCTACAGTTAATGCATCCCACCAGGCCTGATAAATAAATGTGTTATGCTGAAATAAACCGGTTTGCTATGCCACATACTAATAAATTGAGTGTAAAACAACCATTTTGGTAAACTGAGCAATGGGAATTGTTTTACAGTAGGCAAGCTGAGAGCGGCAGCATTACATAGAATTCAATATAGTCTATGAAATTATACAGTTTTTCCCTTTGTGGCCTTTTTTCTTTTTGGACTTAGTCCATTGGTCATAAGGAGGAGAGGGCATGCAGGCTACAGAATGTGCCAAATTCTCCATGTAGTAATGTCTGTGTGGCCTGGGCTGAGGAATGGGCTGACCCAAAAAGAAGCCCTCTTCCTCAGAATCAGAGGAGGAGGATGAACATGTCGAACACCACTCATCATCATCACCATAAAGTCCCAAGAACGTCCCTTTAGCTGGGCTGTGTAGTCTGTAGTCTGTCAGAGCAGCAGCACTGGGGTGACCATGGAAGACTTGATGACCCTTTGGTCCCAGGGCACTGCCTCGGTGCTCCACTTTGTAGCACATTTTTGCTCTGTCCTTAGGCAGAAGATTAAGGGCATTGTCAGAGCGAGATTTGCGACTCCTGCGCCTCCTGTGATGATGATTATGTTGACCAGATTGAAGGTTCTGACTGTGTTCCTCAAAGTTGTATACTCTCCGGCGAGTCCGTTCACTCATAGGAGGTTGTCGCAATGGAAGCTCATCATAACGACCATTGTCTACCACATCGTCGGAGAACTTGACTTGCTGGGGTCTAGACTGGGAGCGTGCTCGTCTCAGGGCAGGGATACGAGGATTGGGTCTGTCCTGACGAAGTACTTCCTCTTCTGGAACATTCTCTTCCTCAAGACTCTTTAGAGAGTTTGCACTTCTATGTAACATTGAAGAGTTGAGGGTTCCCATATTACTGGTTTTCTCACAATCTTCTGTCTCAAATTCATGAGGGTTTTGCAAGGAATATACTTGAGGTCTAGTCATATAATCCCCACAAATAGACGCCCCTAAAAAATAGAAAAAACATTAAATGGTTCAAGATCAATACAAGACCTCATCAATACATGAACAACATTGAACCCATATGTGTCTACGTAGTTTTTTTTTTTTAATACTCACCAATAATATTGGAGAGAGCAAGTGACTCCATGGAGCCTCGGACGCTCTGATTTGTTTTCTTGAATTCATCTGTGATGCACTCCAAAGAGTCAGTGTACCATTTTGGCTCTTCTCCTTGGACACCACCTCCAGCTCCATGATCTAGCTCCAGCTCCTGGATTTTTCTGCTGCTTGCAGGCCCCGGATGACTACCATAGGCAGAGTCCCCAAGCCCATCTTGAGATTGTGTCCAGTACATGTCAGCCTGGTACTTCTTACTAGCCAAGCCACCACTTTTCATTCCTCCACCACTGCCAGTTTTTGAGCACTCTTGCTTTATCTTGGCATCCTTTTCAGCTATCCAGAAATCTGTGGGTCTAGAGTCACTGGCCTGCTGAAAGACTCCATGTTCCCCGAACTTTAATATCAACTGAGTCATGTAGTCCTCATGTTCAGCCCACTCCTCTGGGTCCTCGGGTGGTTCAGTCTCTTCCTCATGGCCCCTCCATAAATGCTCATCTGACAAGTTCCTGTGGGTTATCATCTTGGTCAGGGTGTCCTCTGCATTTCCACTAATGCCAGGGAACTTATAGTTGACCGATGGCGAGAAGAGCAGTGACTGTCTGCACTGATCAGCTGAGCGGCTGCTCTTCCCTAAGCGCACACTGCTGCGGGATTCTCGTGAGCGTGCTGACTGGAAGGCCGAGTCAGAAGAGTCAGAAGCGTGCACATCCTCCCCAAGAGTGCAGGCTTTGGAGCAGTAAATACGACCTTGGTTTGGTAGGAAAGGACAACCAATCAGAGAGGTCTTACACTGGACACAGCTGAAACAACCATCGGTGGCATGCCAGTGAAGCCCATCATAGGTCATCTGAGCATGATCAACACCTAGGAAAGGAACATTTCAGATTATAGACAAGTTGTTTAAAAAACAAAAAACTGACAAATGTTTCATCTAGAAAAGCATTGTCTTACTAATGTTTTCTCCACAGGCCTCACAATACTCTGCATAGAGAGACTCAAAGCAGCCACAACAGTATGGTCTGCCGTCTTTCATGATGTACCGCTGCCCTCCCAGAACTGTCTCACATTCAAAACAGGAGAAGTGCTTCATGTGCCAGTGGCGACCCTCTGCCTCTGTGCACTCATCAGCAAAAATGATCTATATAAAAAAAAAGAAAGAATAAAAATTAAACAAGACTAAAGTATTTTTTAAATTATTGTAAAGACTACCGGTACCGTTATTGCTATTCCAGATGAACAAAGCCATAAATTTCTTCTTTTTTTTTTCGCCCACGCTCTACAATTTTCACAGTATTTTTTCCACTCCGGTGGTTATACCTCATCACAGGCTGAACAGCGTGGTTTGAGGAGCTCAGCGTGGTGCCTTCCACAGTGGATCTTTCCATCATGGTAGAAGTAGATCAGATCCACCAGCAGCTCACTACAAGTGGAGCAGGCAAAGCATGCTGGGTGCCAACACAGCTCGGGACTTGCTCTTGAGGCAAACGCTGCCATTTCCCCACCATTGATGCTTTCACCACACTGTGATCAACAGAGACGAATGGTTTATTATAGCATCCTAACATTACTATAATGCACAAGTGCTTTCTATGGCAGTTACGTTTAACTATGCTTTAAAAGCAATTTATGGGTACTTCCTGGCTGATTGATCATTGTAAATACTGCAATAATTTCTGGAGATTTCTAGCACATTTGATGAGTTCAGTGGGGTTATTGTTCATGACAGTAGTTTGTCAACTTGCATATTGTGTTCCCCCAAACAGCATGTTTGAACTTGACTTATTTTTCTGCTTTTCTTCAAAGTATTGACTAAATTTGAACCCAGACTGGGTAATTGCTGATGCAGGAAATGCATAAAAAGCATCATTTTCTTTGTCAGTACAATACATAAACTATAAAAATGGGGACTTGGTTCTTGATTCCAAACCAGCTTTTTAGACAAAATGCTTACAACTTACGTGTTCACAAATGCTGTTCAGAAGGTTGCGGGGCAACGGTTTCACAATGCCTCTTCCTAGTGCCTCCTTCTTCCTCTGGACACTGAAAATTTGTAGTTCTTTCGTCTCTTCCTCTGAGAGAGACTGGCAATACCGGACCTGGAAAGGTGAAGATAAGCCGCATGTGTATTCAGAGCAGTTTGAGTCACTCATGCTTGTTTAATTTTCGATTTCTTATAGTATACTGTATTACCGTACTAAAGACCAAACACTAAAGGACTTGTTTTGCTTAAAGCAAGAGTTCTATTTTGAAGTTGGGCTCTTTGGAAGGTCGTTAATCAATATCTGTTTAAAGCTTTTTGAATGAACAATGTAGAAATTTAAACTTTATTGTAATATAACTAGTGTGAACGCATCAATGATCAAGGTTGATTACTGCCATCTTTAATTCAATTTTTTTAAATTTGATTGCAGTTTTTGCAGATGCCTTTTACATTACTATCAATTTGTTATTGCATGGCAAGAAGCAGCAGCTTGAAGCACCTTGGGCAGGAATCCAATTTAATTTCTGCCAGAATAACTACAGTGCTGTTTTCACAACAGTGTAAAGATTTATCAGCTAAGGTTAGCATGAACAGCTGTAAAAGTTTTCAGATTGAAGATAGTGGAAATCTGCTTTGCTCGTAGCCCAACTGATTGTCAATTTTGTCAGATCAAACTTTGTTTCTCCAAACTTGGATATCTCCAGCAGGTAAACTATTAATTGTCCAGAACCTTTCCAGCAAACCACACTTCACAAAATCTAAACTAATATTTTTAATGTGGTTTACATGTTATTCATGTTAAATGAAATCCAAAGTTGTAGGAAATGTTTATCAAATGATATTAATGCAGAGTCTGACAGAAGCAGAATGAATGCCAGAGCTTTTTGAACAAAAGCAACTCTTGACCCCAGTTCACCCTTCCTACACCCAACAGATCTCCACCTACAGTCCCTGACAGAGAAGCTCATTTTTACAACTGTCCTTTTGATGTTTCCCAAAGCCTTAACAAGAGGGAAAGCAGACATTTACACAAACATGCGCTCTGTTCAGAGTGAAGTGAGGAGGACAGGAAACAAAGAGCGAGGCAGCCAAGTCAAAGTGTGGTGCCACTGCAGTGGTGGCATCACAGAAAGACTCTTTTAACCAGCAGCCCACTCTCCTGCTGAGAAGTCCTCATAAAAAAACCACTGCTACGACAGGAATCCTGCTGGTGGGGGCTTCAGGCAAACATCATAAAATCATCTAATCAAAAGCTACATTGTGCTCACAATACATCGTGGAACAAAAGTCCCCTTAGGTGTGATGCCAAGACCTGGGATGGCACAGAGATCATTTAACGTGTACTGAGCTGCAGCTACTCAAACAACCTGCTGAGGTCTTTTCTTGCAGCCGCAATGTAAACTAGAGAATTTGCATTTCCTGCGAAAATGCAAGTGTGAATGCTTCTTGCTTAACTGTTGAAAAGTAGCTTAAAACAGCAGAAAGAAGCTTCAAATATCAGAAGGAAGCAAAATGTGCTCAATTGTTCCTAATGTAATAGACCGCCAGGCTGCTGCCGATGTGAACTCTTGATTTGACAGTATACTATGTGTTTGGGTTTGCTCTCAGCTATCACAATACCAAATCAATACAGTACCAAATTTCAGCTAGCTCTAAAAATGCCTGAGTTATTGTATTTTTTCCTTTTTAGCTAAGGTGGCCATCTTGGATTTTTTTATTTGGATTCAGTATGTGATAGGGAATGTTCTTAGCAATAACCTCACCAAATTTCAGCTCTGAATGTGTAAAAGTGGTGTTGGCAGCCATCTTGGATTTTTGGTTTTCATGTAGCATTTGATGGGAAACATGGTCAGCTGTCATAACACGAACTTCCAGCTCAGTATGACTAAAATTGGCAGTTTTATAGTATATTTTCCTTTTTTGCTAAGGTGGCCATCTTGGATTTTTGATTTTCAGTCAGACTATTAGGGATTATCGTCAGCTACCATTATGCCAAATTTCCGCTGAATAGCTAAAAATGGCAGAGTTAGACTAGATTTTCTGACTAGATTTTCTATAAAACAGCTGAATAATGGCTAAATAAATCTAAAAATAAGCTTAAATTTCCAAAAGGAAGTGGGGGGAGCTTAGTTGTGCCTACTAAGGCTGAGATATGTATAAATTAGCACAATAAAGTTGAAATTATCTGAGAAAAGTTTAAATTTGCTCATAACTGCTGAATAGTAGCTAAAAGAAGCAGAAAGAAGCTTAAATTACTAGAAGGAAGTTGGGTGAGCATGATTTTGCTGAATTAGACTGAAAAAAGTTGAAATGATTGCAGAAAATGTGGAATTAGCTGGAAAAATATTAAATTAGCATAAAAACTAAATGCTAGCTGAAATAGCAGGAATAGCTGAAACTTGCAGAAATAAGCTGAAAGGAGCATAGCAAGCTGAAATTAGCATAAAACAAAGCATTCACACAATGAGAGGACCTGCTGGGAGCTGCACACAAGATGTTCTCACCTCATTATCATGTGGCGGCAGTTGGTAGAGGAGCTGCTTGACTCTGAACTTCTCTCCTGGACTGTTGACGTATGGGATCTTATCCTCAGGCAGGCAGGAAAAATATAACTGGATCTGGGAAAATCAAAGCACAAGAATCTGGTAAAATTCTTCCAAATGTGGGATTTTCATCATCTGTGAACATTTTTCTAACACGTCTTCGTGATTCTGTATCAGTCCAGTTAAGTTTGTATCTCTTCATTCCTTTATTTTGATGTCTTCTTGATAAGCTCATCCAGAGAGTTGGATCAGTTCTGGGAGTAGACCTTCAGTCTCTGACAGACGTGTCTGGATGCTGAGGAACCTGCTCCAGATCCTGAACAACTCATCACACCCCAACATGACACACTGGACTCTGACTGCAGCACCTTCAGTCGTGGACTGAGACCACCGAGGTGTTCCACAGAACAACACAGGAAGGCCTTCAAACTTTTCAACTCCTCCCCCTTTCTACACATAGAACAATAAAATTAATCCTGCACTACAATAAACTAATGTTTCTGTCTGCACATGCCCCGTTTTAGAGCCTAATATTTGAAATCTTTATATTCTCTGTTATTTTTATATCTTGGGATTCCTTGTGTATGTTCCTTTGTATTGAAACTCCACCACAACAATTTTCTGTGGGACCAGTAAAGTTATATCTTATCTTCTTGTGGAGAATAAATCAATATAATAATAGATACCAAATTTCTTTAAAGAATTTGTCTTGTGAAGCTTTTTAGGTCTTTAACAAATTACAACACAATGCACATAGTCTTTGTGGGAATCAAAGTAAGAAAATCAATTTAATTTATTTTTATAGGCCAATCAAGGTCATATCTAAGGTCAAATGAACGGTGGCTTGTATGCTGCATACAAACTTAAAGATCTCCAGATGCATGCTCAATAATCCAGGTAGAAAAAATCTAAAAACGTTAAGTCTGGTCCTCTGGACATTCAAAAAAGCAACAAACAAAAAAAAATTGTAGAAACATTTAGTCTTTCCTCCGAAAGACTTCTTCAGTCTGAGGTGCTGTATTCAGCTCAGTCTTATAAATAGCACCTTCTCATAGTGGCTCAACCAGTTTGCTGCTGACAGCCAAAACTAGCTGCTCACATGATTAAGGAGGACCATCAGCCTGACGATGGATCGTTAGCACTCACCACTCTTAACAAGGACAAACACATCATAATTCTCCCAGCAGACAAAGGAAGGTGCACAGTGGTTTTGAACCAGAAAAACTATCATGAGAAACCCGCTCATTCTCAATCAGTTCATCTGGACAGTTTCTTTTTAGCAGAAACGTTTCACCCTCACTCCAGAGGGCTTCCTCAGTCAGAGTAGTCCAAAGCACACTGAAGTTAACCCACCAAGTAAGCAACTTATGTGGACCAACCAGTTTGCTGTAGCCAAGATGGTTTCTGGGGGCGTGTCCCTCGTCGACTCCTCCCAGGCAGGCAGACATGTCCAAAGTGGTTCAAGACAAGAAAGTTAATTCTCAAAGATTTCTTGTCTTGAACCACTTTGGACATGTCTGCCTGCCTGGGAGGAGTCGACGAGGGACACGCCCCCAGAAACCATCTTGGCTACAGCAAACTGGTTGGTCCACATAAGTTGCTTACTTGGTGGGTTAACTTCAGTGTGCTTTGGACTACTCTGACTGAGGAAGCCCTCTGGAGTGAGGGTGAAACGTTTCTGCTAAAAAGAAACTGTCCAGATGAACTGATTGAGAATGAGCGGATTTGATACCTGGACTATTGAGAATTAACTTTCTTGTCTTGAACCACTTTGGACATGTCTGCCTGCCTGGGAGGAGTCGACGAGGGACACGCCCCCAGAAACCATCTTGGCTACAGCAAACTGGTTGGTCCACATAAGTTGCTTACTTGGTGGGTTAACTTCAGTGTGCTTTGGACTACTCTGACTGAGGAAGCCCTCTGGAGTGAGGGTGAAACGTTTCTGCTAAAAAGAAACTGTCCAGATGAACTGATTGAGAATGAGCGGATTTGATACCTGGACTATTGAGAATTAACTTTCTTGTCTTGAACCACTTTGGACATGTCTGCCTGCCTGGGAGGAGTCGACGAGGGACACGCCCCCAGAAACCATCTTGGCTACAGCAAACTGGTTGGTCCACATAAGTTGCTTACTTGGTGGGTTAACTTCAGTGTGCTTTGGACTACTCTGACTGAGGAAGCCCTCTGGAGTGAGGGTGAAACGTTTCTGCTAAAAAGAAACTGTCCAGATGAACTGATTGAGAATGAGCGGATTTGATACCTGGACTATTGAGAATTAACTTTCTTGTCTTGAACCACTTTGGACATGTCTGCCTGCCTGGGAGGAGTCGACGAGGGACACGCCCCCAGAAACCATCTTGGCTACAGCAAACTGGTTGGTCCACATAAGTTGCTTACTTGGTGGGTTAACTTCAGTGTGCTTTGGACTACTCTGACTGAGGAAGCCCTCTGGAGTGAGGGTGAAACGTTTCTGCTAAAAAGAAACTGTCCAGATGAACTGATTGAGAATGAGCGGATTTGATACCTGGACTATTGAGAATTAACTTTCTTATCATGAGAAAGTTATGTCACTTATTGACCTAACCACTTATGAACCGCTGAAAAGAGATCCAGGAAGTGGTTACAAGAAGAAGTTGATAGATTGCCTGAAAATTTTGAAGCAGGACAAGGCTATTGACAGTATTCTGTACCACAGACTGTACCCAGGGGAGGCCACGCCAAGTCTGTATGGTTTACCCAAAATCCACAAACAAGGTGTACCTTTAAGACCAATTGTTAGCATGATTAACTCGGTCACTTACAATGTTTCCAAATATCTGGCATCTGTACTCATCCCTTTAGTTGGCAGCTCAGAACACCACATACAGAACACCATGGACTTTGTGGATAAGGTGAGGGATGTCATCATGGAGACTGATGAAACAATGGTCTCTTTTGATGTCACATCACTCTTTACGTGCATTCCTGTTGATGAGGCAGTAGAGGTGGTCTGTTTAAGGTTAAAATCAGACACCACTCTGAACAGCAGGACCACGCTTTCCACAGAGCAACTGTGTCAACTCTTGAAACTGTGCCTGCAGTCAACCTACTTCACATATGGGGAGCAATATTATAGGCAGAAACATGGGTGTGCTATGGGGTCTCCAGTTTCTCCTATTGTTGCCAACCTGTACATGGAGGAGGTAGAAAAGAGAGCTTGACATCCTTTTCAGGGAGACCACCAAGTCATTGGTTCAGGTATGTTGACGACACCTGGGTTAAAATTAAATCTCAGGAAGTCCAACATTTCACTGATCACATCAACTCTGTGGATAAATATATCAAGTTCACACGAGAAGATGTAAAAAATGGCAGGTTGGCTTTCTTGGACTGTGAGGTCTCAGTTTCTGATAGAGGAAATTTGCAAACTGAGGTGTACCACAAACCCACCACACAGACCAGTATTTACAGTTTGACTCCCATCACCCTCTGGAGCACAAGTTAGGAGTCATCAGGACTCTGTATCACAGAGCAGACAGCGTCCCCACTAACTCAGGAGCCAGACAGAAGGAGAAATCACACACAAAACAGGCTCTAGAGAAATGTGGATATCCTAACTGGGCCTTCCTGAAAGCAGAGAAGAAACCCAAACAGGACTCCAGCCAGCCATCAGGTGAAAAGAAGGAACCCAGACCAGTGGTCATTCCGTATGTTGCAGGAGTTTCAGAGACATTGAGACGTTTATTTTCTAAACACAACGTCCCAGTGGCTTTTAAACCCCAAAATACATTACGGCAAAGACTGGTTCATCCCAAAGATCCAGTCCCCCGGCACAAACAGAGTAATATTGTGTATGCTGTTCAGTGTCAGGAGGGCTGTGATCAGTCTTACATCGGGGAAACTAAACAGCCACTGGCCAAAAGGATGGTCTAGCACAGAAGATCAACATCATCAGGTCAGGACTCTGCAGTCTCCACTCTTCTCCAGGCCAGCGGGCAGTAGTCGCTAAATGCTTTGAAAAACTTGTCATGACCCACATCAAAACAACCATCAACATCAACGAGGACCCTCATCAGTAGGCATACTGCGAGAACCGATCAACAGAGGATGCCATCTCCTCTGTGGTCCACACTGCTCTCACCGACCTTGAACAGAAGGACTCCTACGTCTGTATGCTCTTTGTGGACTTCACATCTGCCTTCAACACCAAGATCCCCCAAACCCTGATGGACAAACTATTCACACTAGGACTAAGCCCCTCCATTTGTAACTGGGTACTAGACTGCTTAACAAACAGACCACAGTCAGTGAGGATCCACAACTTCTTCTCCTCCTCCACCATAACCCTCAGCACTGGCTCTCCTCAAGGATGTGTGTTGAGCCCTCTCTTGTTCACTCTGCTCACATATGATTGTGCAACTACACATCCAGGCTGTCATATTGTAAAGTTTGCTGATGATACAGCGGTGGTGGGATGCATCACAAACAATGAAGAGTCAGTCAGAGTCAGAGTACTTTTATTAACATTGCACAAGTTTTCACCAGTACAGCGTGAATATGTACGCACAGTCATCCGGAAGGGGCGAGTGTGTGAAGCTGCTGCTTATCAGACCAAATGAGACATCATATCACATTATGTTCTTCAGCGCGAACCATATGAGACAGAAAAAACTATACCAGAAGCACATTTAAGACAATCACATGTTGCATTTTGAGACTGAGGCAGTGAGACTTCTGTCCATGAGACATTCCAGATAGCAAACAGTTCTGAGGTGAAACCAGCCGGCCTCCGATAACGCTCATAAAAAAGTTCTCCGGGGGGGGGGGGTGTAGCGATAGTGCAGCTGTTTGCCTCAGAAAACACGTCTCAGGAGAAATTTGACATCCAGCCTTTTTCCAAGGCTGTTTAGGGTAAAGTCAGATAAGGATTACAAATATTTTTCACTTCAGGCAGACAGTATAATTCCTTCAGCCTTGAGTCTTGCTGGGCAACTCTGATATGGTCCAATTCTGGACTTTTTCCTCTGATCCAGCTGTGGCCCTTAGATGTTGACCACCAGCGTCCAGAGTCCCAATCCGAGCGGATGATCTGCGATCCTCAGATCGTGTTCACCCTCCGGATTAGCTCGTAAACAGCTGATTTCCGAGGTCACGGCGCAGATCAGATCGGGTGCTCCAACATTAGGTCCTGCTGAAACTCTCCCTCATTTGCCGATAGGCCAGTGCTCCACAAAACGCCAAAAAAGCAAAGCGCCGCCATCGTAATCCAATTTAATCCAGATTCTTCACATTCCCTCAGAGCACACAGAGAGCGAGACGTCACCATTCCATCGAATCCATGGCGTATCTCTCGTTTCGTCTGCGGGGATGGGCAGGCTCCCCGTGCCTTGCCTTTTGTTGAAATCTTTCAGTAGAGTTGAATACCCATACCACCCAATTCATCTTAATCTTTGTTCGAGGTGCTTCATGAGAGCTGCAGACAAGACAAAAAGCAGCGGCAGCAGGGGGAGGGGAGGAGAGGAGAAAAGGCGACTGCCTCCTTCAGAAGCCAGAACAGAATGTCACCTCTCTGGTGGGGAAGGAGCCTGAGCTGGTGTGTGAGGTTGAGAGGTTCTGGCTAGAAATAGTCTAAATAAATAGTATAAAAAGAAAACAATGAATGAAAATAGTGCAGAAAGAAGAAAAAAACTTATATCACCCCTTATAATAAACATTGAAGCAGTCCGGCCCTTGGCTTGTAGCAAATTTGTTTTTTTGGCCCTCGGTGTATTTGACTTTGACACACCTGTTCTGGGGGAAGACAGAGCTTAACAAGAGAACGGTTGTTCACAAGAAGTGTAAAATAAAATTATGGTGAAGTATTTTGGAAATACTTTGTACAATAAAATGCGCGAAATGTGAAAGTGAAAGCGGCCGATCAGTGAAGTTTGCAACGAACTTCCAGCTGATTCTCCAACAGCTGTGAAGATTTCTCTCTCCATCTTCTGCTATAGCACAAAGGATTTATGAGCAAACAGCTCAGTGGAAGTTGAGGGGTTTAATTTTATTTTTAATGCGCAGGAAGCAACGTACGTTATTCCTTCATGTATAAAGCTGCACACAGCTCCAGTATGAAACAAGAATAACGTGGGAGAAGTTCTGATGCAGCTGCAGCTCAAAGGTAATTGTTATTTCTCATATTATACTAAAACTTATAGACAAGTTGTACAACAAACTTAATGTAATTTGTCTTTTAACAGGTTGGAGAGGCCAGATGAGACACATCAACTGCAGCCAGTTCTAAATTATACAATTTATGGTTTATAAATTACAGTTCAGAAGAGATTTTGTGTAAACTTGCACAGGTTTTGAAATGTTGTTAAAGATTTACTAAATATGAATCAATATGGTAAAAAAAAACTGTGAAGTCTGTATTTTATTTTGAGTTAAAGGTTAATGCATGAGGGAAAACTGGAGCGTGAGATCGATAGGCGGATAGGTGATGCATCCGCAGTGAAACGGGCGCTGTACTGGTCTGTCGTGGTGAAGAGAGAGCTGAGTCGAAAGGCAAAGCTCTCAATTTACCGATCGATCTACGTTCCCACCCTCATCTATGGTCATGAGCTTTGGGTTGTGACCGAAAGAACGAGATCTCGGATACAAGCGGCTGAAATGAGTTTTCTCCGCAGGGTGTCTGGACTCTCCCTTAGAGATAGGGTGAGAAGCTCAGTCATCCGGGAGGGACTCGGAGTAGAGCCGCTGCTTCTCCACATCGAGAGGAGCCAGTTGAGGTGGCTCGGGCATCTGGTTAGGATGCCTCCTGGACGCCTCCCTGGTGAGGTGTTCCGGGCATGTCCCACCGGGAGGAGACCCAGAGGAAGACCCAGGACACGCTGGAGGGACTATGTTTCTCGGCTGGCCTGGGAACGCCTTGGGATTCCCCCAGAGGAGCTGCTTCAAGTGGCTGGGGAGAGGGAAGTCTGGGCCTCCCTACTTAGGCTGCTACCCCCGCGACCCGACCCTGGATAAGCGGAAGAAGATGGATGGATGGATGGATGGATGGTTAATGCACTATGGTAGCCTGAAGTCTGTTTACTTATATATTTTGAATTATTTGTCTGTGATGGACTGGAGACCTGTCCAGGTGTCCCCCGCCTCTCACACAGTGATGACTGGATATGGACAAGAGTGACCCCTGTGACTCTTGAAAGAAGAAGTGGGTAAAGATGATGGATGAATTATTTGTTCCTAGATTTTTCTTTTTCTTTTATTGTTTTAGAGAAATCCAGGCAACTAAGCTAACCTAATACTGGTAATTTAAGTTACTTAATTTAATGCAATCCTGTATTATTTGTTCCTATTTTTGGTATAAATATCAAACGATGCAAAAAAAATTGATACAATAAGGAACCTAAAATTATTGTTTTAAATAAATGTTCCATTTGTTTGCATTGTTTTTTAATATTCTTATTTCATAAATATTATTTTAAATACATGTTCCATTTGTTTACATTGTTGTTTATTCTTTTCAGCTTAAAATTATTGTTTTAAATAAATGTTCCATTTGTTTACATTGTTTATTCTTTTCAGCTTGTCAGTTACAAAACTGAAACTAAATTTATGATCATTTCAATAGAAAAATCATGTCTGAATCAAAAACCGTTTCAGAATCGAAAAATTGAATTTGAATCGAATCGTGACACCAAAAATCGGAATCAAATCAATTCACCAGACACTGAGCGATTCGCACCCCTAGTAGCCTCCCTCTGCCTACGTGTGGGGGACGGGCTTTGACTGTTCTTTGTGCTTATGCACCAAACGGCAGCTCAGACATACCCACCCTTTTTGGAGTCCTTGGAGGGGGTACTGGAGAGTGCACCTCCTGGGTCTCCCTTGTTCTACTGGGGGACTTCAACGCTCACGTGGGGAATGACAGTGAGACCTGGAAGGGTGTGGTTGGGAGGAACGGCCCCCCTGATCTGAACCCGAATGGTGTTCTGTTATTGTACTTTTGTGCTCATCATGGATTGTCCATAATGAACACTATGTTCAAGCATAAGGGTGTCTATATGTGCTCTTGGCACCAGGACACTTAGGCCGCAGTTTGATTATCGACTTTGTTGTTTTCTCATCCGACCTGCGGCCGCATGTCTTGGACACTTGGGTTAAGAGAGGGGCAGAGCTATCCACTGACCACTACCTGGTGGTGAGTTGGCTCCGATGGTGGGGGAGGATGCCGGTCAGACCTGGCATGCCCAAACGTATTGTGAGGGTCTGGTGGGAACGTCTGGCAGAGTCTCCCGTAAGACGGAGCTTTAACTCCCACCTCCAGGAGAGCTTTGAACACGTTCCGATGGAGGCGGGGGACATTGAGCCCGAGTGGGCCATGTTCCGCGCCTCTATTGTTGAGGCAGCTTATCAGAGTTGTGGCCGCAAGGTTGTTGGTGCCTGTCGTGGTGGCAACCCTCGAACCCGGTGGTATATATATATATATATATATATACAGGTAGTCCCCGATTTACGAGCGCTCTGAAATACGAGCGTCCGGCTTTACGAGAGCTACCAGGAACCGAACTACCGACTTGCGAGCTGCCGTTCCGACTTAACGAGCGAACAACATTAGAAAGCGTTGTTTCAAGATACGAGCGAAAATTCCAGAGTTACGAGAATTTACCGTTAAAAACCATTGTTCCGAATAACGAGATGAAAATTCCGTGTTTACGAGAAAACTCCGTTAGAAATCATTGCTCCAAATAACGAGATAAAAATTCCGTGTTTACGAGAAAACCCCGTTAGAAACCATTGTTCCGAATAACGAGATGAAAATTCCGTGTTTACGAGAAAACTCCGTTAGAAACCATTGTTCTGTTTTACGAGAACCGAGTGTTCGTGCCGACGGCTGAATGTCATGTTTCGAAGGGGAGTTTGAGGCATGAGGTGGA